>JANHZU010001984.1:0-23706 GCA_032468055.1 Acrochordus granulatus
TCAATTTTCCTATACTTTGAAAAGAGTTGTGGCTGGTTTGAGGGAGACAAGAGGGAGGAGAAGGGGATGTCAGAGGATGGGATGGATAGACAGCATAGTCAGTATGATGAGTGTGAGCTTGGGAAGACTCCAGTAGGCAGTGCAAGACAGGGGGGCCTGGCGTAATGCAGTCCATGGGGTCACGAAGTGTCGGACATGACTGCGCAACTGAACAACAAAATAGACGCCTACTTAATTCACAGTTTATGATACGGTGCTTTTGGGGGGGTAATATTTAAGACCATCTTTTTATAACACTTTTGAAGATTATACACTATTTACTATGGGAAATATAATGTGAAATTTTAAAATATTTTTCTATCATTAATTCTGAGCTATTTCAAAAAGAACAATCAAGACTGAACTGACCAAACACTTATGCAAACAGTATTGCTAGAAAAGAAAATTTTATGGAGTCCTTGGCATTAATTAAGAAAATAAGAAATGTAAGAACAAAATTTATTTTATTGTTTGGCACCTGCTCACTGCTTCTTTATTCTTGGTCTAGAAAGGCAGTTTCCAAGTGTGTACATGTATTTATCACAAAACCTACTAAAGTATGCTGAATTTGGAGTGTGAAGGAATTTTAGCACTGCTATTCAACTTAGATTGGTGAAAGACAAATTTCCTTGTGAGGCAGGGAATAAACAGTGATTCATATCTAGAGGAAGACAGGCAGAAAGAATATTTCATTCCTCACAAACATGCAACCTTCTTAATGTAACACTAGACAGGCAATACCTTAGAGAGATGAACAAGTATTTCCTATAGCTCTTCCTCTAATCCCAGATGTTAAACCAAGAATACTAACTGACCACGATTCTTCTACCAACATGTTTTAGATTCTTAATTTTTACAAACAAAACATATTTTATTAAAATGAGAAATATGGCTTTTTTCAATATTGAAATATTTCCAAATCATTATTTAGAAATGGTAGCAATATTGTCAAATATATATATGTATTTCAAAATAATATATTATTTTTCAGATACTTGAAACTAAGCAAATGATTGAAAATATACAGTTTTATATTCAACAACTGGATTCACATAATTCTGTGACTTTAAAAAAAGTATCTTGTAAACTGATGGGAGACCCAGTTTGGTGTAGTTGTTTAAAGTATCAGGCTAGAGGTTGTGAGTTTTCGTTCTGTTTTAGGCATAAAACCAGCTGAATGACCTTGGGCCATACACTCTCTTTCAGCTCTAGGAAGAAGGCAAGAGCAAACCACTAAAAACTGAAGAAAACTGTTTTGAACCAGCTAAACATTTAAAATGCACACATATCATTACATGGGATCATTTGAAATGCTGAAAAAGATGAAAATGAAAATCTTGCTGGGCAGAATGTACACTTCACTTCTTTCTCCACACATTATAAATGATGAAGAATCTATGAATGGAGAGAAATCTCCTAAAAGATCTTTATGAATTAAGCATTACTGATACTATTTGCAGATTCTTCTTATTATAATATCATATAATAATGTTTGTTTGCTATGATGCCTGAAGTATATGACTTCTTGCATGGTTCCTCTCATTCTCCCTCTTTTTCTCTCTCAGGCAATGAGAACTGAAAGAAAAGGTTTCTATTTTATTCTCCAAGAAGCTGTGAACTGCTGATATTCCCATCGATGGTCCCAGTATCGAATGCCTGCCATTCAACCTATTGAATGTTCAGCATTGAATCCTTTTGTAATGCATAGCCTCTATGAAGTGAACCTGAACTAATAGCACTAATCTGCTGCCCAAACCACCATGCAGTGACAAGGTGATTACTAAAAATAAGTCTGGCATTCAGTTACTTAGATCATGAGGATCTACCACTTACATAATATCTGGTGGGCTGAATGGAAGAATGAAGTTATTGTGTAATTGGCTCAGACTCACCCTCTGCTTATAAGCACGCCATTTGGATTAAGAAGAGGGGAAGAGATGGAAAGTAACACAGTCAGGTAGAAAAAAGTCTTTATCTCTAATGCTATGTCTAAATAATCACAGGGGTTCATCTGTCAGAGACCTATCTATGCTTTATAACTCCAGTTCCACTGATAGCATGCTCATCATCAAAGTCCTGTCATCATAGGGAAATTTTACGCATTTGCTTTCCACTTTGTCATTTGTTCTTTCTCCACTTTCAAAATCAAAGGCTATTTCTACGGTCCTCTTATATATAGTGCCCATTTCATAATCCCTCTCAAACTATGACTGGTTCTTCAAATGCATAGGTGGTGTTTCTCCATTAGATTCTCTTCTCATGCGTAAGATACCTGGTCTATATATAATAGTAACATAATGCTTCTAGAGAGATGGGATAGAAAAATTAAACAGAGAGAGCTAAGAAAGAGTTAGGACGTCATAGATCTCGGGCAACAGGACCTGAGAAAAAACTAATCTGAAGGTCAATAATCCAGTCCTTTAGGACTGCATTTAGTATCCCAAATCCTGAGGTTACACTGTACCTGAATGTGACAGAAGGGAAACTTTAAATGCAATTTTAATGACAGGTATATTCAATTAAAGGGTGCACAATGGCACAAGCAGTTAATTAATACATGGGTCGCGATCCCGGGCTGCCGGCCTTCCAGCCGGCAAGCTGAGCTCTTAACCACTTGCGCCACCGCGCCCCCTAATATATTTGTATATCGTATAATATACATAGATTATTAATATATACATAATTATATATTATACAAAATAATGTATTATATATTTCATATAAAATAATATATCATATGTATAATTTATTATATTCAGTTAAATCAACGCTTATTTGTTGCATTGTCCTCACACACACATATACACTGCTTTGTCCCTCACTGGAGTATAGCCCCTGACATGCCATTTAAAAAACAAATCTTAAAAAACTGCATACTGCTGCCTTAAAAATCTACCAATTCCAAGTTTTCTAGGACCATGGTCTAGTTAGCTGGCTTTTATCCTTCTTCCATTGGACAGGTGAGGCGTTGTCCAGCTTTGCTTTCTGAAGGATGGCTTCTGTGCAAAAATATTTTAAAGCAGTTATATTAGATGGAACTTTTTCTTTGTTCAGCAGCAGCAGCAGCAACAAGGGATTAATCAAACAATCATTCAAGTTCTGACAAAGCAAGCCATAACACTGGCTTTCAAGTAACCTGTTTATAAACAATATAATCTGTAGGTCTGTTCTGTCATGTTGCACAGCTGTCTATGTGCATGGCCAACTGATTGATGAAAAACTTCATTCATTTGTGTTTTGCTTTGTGCAAATAATGTCAGGCAAGGAGGAGAGAGAAATTCTATTCTTCTTATCCATCATCACCCCTCCATTTTGCCCACTGCACTCCATAAGGACTGCATGTTTTCTAGCCTGCTTCTATCACCAAAAGCAGTCCCTTTAAGCCTCCTAATGACTCTCTCAGCTACACATAAAATGTACAATAACAAAATCAACAGCCAGGAAAAGACAGCAGAAAGCAACCCATATCCTTCTGTGGCTTTCTTTGGTAATGAGTGTTCTGAGCAAACAAAGAGCCTTGTTTACATTCTTAGATTTCTTGGGATGTGAGCAGCCAGACATTCTAGAAAAAAGGGACATCCTTGGGTCCAGAAAGTAGAAAGCTGAAATTGTCCTCCAACCAAGTACTACACTGTTTAGTCTTATTCCTTAGATTTTGTTATCTAATTTTCCATTTCTCTTCCCTTTCTCTGACTTTTCCCCCTACTCTTTTCTGTTTTATCTTGTTTCAGATGGAAATATAAAGGAATAAATAGTTTAGAATCAAAGCAAATCAACAGAATGAAGTTCTCAGCCCTGAAAGCCCTCAGAAAGTAAAATAGAACATTGATCCTTGCTCATCCAAACCAGAGAAACATCTATGGCTTTTCCTCTCATCTACTCAGAGTCACGCACACCCATGGATCGCTGCCTTGTTGTGGCAGTGGGGAGGGTTGTGTGACTCAATGAAGCAATGAGCTATGCTATGCAGAGGTCACCCAAGATGGACCAGTCATAGCAGAGATTTCTGACAAAATGCGATCCACTGGAGAAGGAAGTGGCTGGCATCCAGTATCCTTGCCAAGAAAATCCCATGGGTCATATCAAAAGGCTAAAAGTATCAAAAGGCTAAAAGATATGATGCTGTAAGATGAGCCCCTCAGATGTCCAATATGCTACTGGGAAAGAGCAGAGGGCAAATTCACTCTAGAAAGAGTGAAGCAGCTGGCCCAAAGCCAAAAGGACGATCAGCTGTGGATGTGTCTGGAGATGAAAGGAAAGTCCAACGCTGTAAAGAACAGTATTGTATAGGAACATGGAATGCAAGATCTATGAATCAAGGTAAGCTGGATGTGGTCAAACATGAGATGGAGAGATTGAATATAGACATCTTGAAAATCAGTAAACTAAAGTAGATGAATTTAATTCAGATGACCACTATATCTACTACTGTCAGCAAGAATCCCTTAGTAGAAATGGAGTAGCCATCAGAGTCAATAAAAAAATGAGACAAACAGTGCTGGGGTACAATCTCAAAAATGACAGAATGATCTTGGTTCAAATCCAAGGCAAACTATTCAACATCAAGTAATCCAAGTCTATGCCCCAACCACTGATGCTGAAGAGACTGAGAGAGAGAGGAAAAGGTGGCTTGAAACTCAACATTAAAAAAATGAAAATCATGACATCCAGTCCCATCACTTCCTGACAAATAGAAGGGGAAGAAATAGAAGCGGTGACAGATTTTATATTCTTGGCTCCAAGATCATTGCAGATGGTGACTGCAGCTATGAAATTAAAAGACGCTTGCTCCTTGGGAGGAGAGTTATGGCAAACCTTAGGCAGCATGCTAAAAAGCAGAGACATCACCTTGCCAAGAAAGGTCCTCATAATCAAGGCTATGGTTTTCCCAGTAGGAATGTATTGCTGTGAGAGCTGGACCATAAGAAGGCTGAACACTGAAGAATTGATGCCTTTGAATTTGGTGCTGAAGAAGACTCTTGAGAGTCACTTGGACTGCAAGGAGATTAAACTATCAGTCCTAAAGGAACTCAACACTGACTGTTCATTGGAAAGACAGATACTAAAGTTGAACCTCAAATATTTCAGCCACCAAATGTGAAGAGAGGACTCATTGGAAAGGAGTCTAATACTGGGAAAGATTGAAGGCAAAAAGAGAAGGGGACAGCAGAGGATGAGATGGTTAGATAGCATCATTGACATGGTTGGCAAGGGCATGACTCCAGGAATCAGTGCAAGACAGGGAGACCTGGCATGCTGTGGTCTATGGGGTCACAGAGAGACTTCGCAACTGAACAACAACAATCCCTCACAATCAACTCAACCTCAATAGCATGGGAAATGCCTTTCCATCATTTTCTCCTACCTGCCTTTTTTTTTTCTATCATAGGAATCTGATGCAGCCATCACAGGAACATCTCAGTTTGGGGTTCTAAACCCTTTCCCAACCAGTTACAGGAGTCCACTGGAAGATTTATTCCCAGAAAAACATAAATCTAAGAATCCCACATTTCACTTTTTAAAAAAGAATTGTCTCTCATTTAGAAAGAGAGATAGAAAGCAAAATTGGTCACTTTTCTATCCACTTGTATCAAAAATCTGTTTATATTTCTAATGTTTTAACCAATGGAAACTAATCCTAGCAGTGATTAATATACATATTGTCTGGCGAAAAACTCCTAGTAGGGAGTTTATGTTGCCTTCTGAAAACAGCTCAGAAATGCAGAGCTTTTCTGGATTATTTTAAATAAGTGTTCAGCATTGGGATATTTTCCCTGGCACATTCCCTCTCTGCCCAGCTTGATATTTACTCTTAATATTTTAGAGATGTTTTTCAGAGTAAACTCAACATTCATTATTTTCAGTGTGTATTTAATTTAACCCTAATAAGAATTGGGTCAGTTCTATAGATTTGCCTGGCTGTTTCAAAGTTTTAATCCAGAGTATTACAAAAAGGGAGAAATTTTAAAAAATCTTGTAGTTAGATAGCATTAGATAAAAGAGGTTCAGGATATTTATCTTTTCTTTACATTATTTTGATACTCTTCTCCCTCTGAGGAATAATTCTGATCTTAGTGTTCTTCATATAATACAGGAGGACATTGCTAGTCTTTTTTCTTTGAACACTTCCTGATTAGGTCATCTGTATGGGACAAAGTCTTTCTCATATCCAACCACATATTGCATTTATCATTTGAAATCATGCTTCATACTTTTCTTCTTTAGGAAAAAGCAACTTTAGGGTCCTCTACTAGTTCCTTACCAAAAATTCATTTCACTACTAGTTGTTGTTGTTGTTCCAGTTTCAAGACCAGCTCCATAGAGATTATGTGTGGCATACAATTAAAAAAATTAAAAATAAAGCAACATATATTAAAGAAAAAGGAGTTGATCAGAAGACAGTACCAAAATCTAAATGGCTCAACCACCATCTTAATCCAAAACTGGGAGAATATTTAAGTATTCAAATATACTGATTCTTATTAACCAGAATCTGAACTTCTGAGAAATTTTAAAAGGTTATCTCATTGTAAAAAATATATGTTTTTATGTCCTTAAATTATTGGCTAGAATCAATGAGGTGTTCCATAGCCCTCAGCTCAGAGCTTTATCAAGCCTTATTTATTTTTCATGGAGGCATAGTGTGAATTGCAGTCCATCCACATATTTCATTTGAAGGGAAAGCCTATGAAGAAAAACCCCAGATGGGATACCCTTCCAATTATTAAAAATATTTAAATACTGACACTGAATTTAAATATAGTTGTGACTGAAGCAAAAGTAATAGTGTGAGGATCAAAGCAAGAAAGCATAATTTGTCCTGTCAAACTCAAATTCAACCTTCAAGCCAAACTCATATTCCAGTCTTTAGACTGTCAAGAGCAATTGGCACAAAGCTGATGATAGACCTTGTTCTCTTCCAAAAAATATTCTTGTCTCTATTTATTTCATATCAAATATATTGTAAATGGGCACAAGTAAACTGATAATTCCCTAGCTACATGTAAAGTTGTGCATTAGAATATCTTGAGAAAATTCTGTACACCAATTTATACCTGGTTATATAAAATGTAGAAATTGGTCAACTTGTGAATCATCTCAAGTTTTGAGTTAAATAAAGATACTGTTGGAAGTCTTGATCATGCATCATCCATACTGGTTTCATGAGGAATTATCACAAGGATGTTACTAAGTTTCAATACTAAATAAATAAACAAACAAAAAGAGAAAACAAGAAATACAAGCCTAGTTTGACATATATGAATTCCTGTAGTTATTTTTATCTGTAAAGCAGAAGAATGAAATGAAAAGAATGAAATGACTCTGAGGAGTCTTTAATTCCTCAGCATGTGAAGAATATCTGCTTGGAAAAAAAGCAGACTGACAGAACTCAAAAAGAACTTCCAAAAAGTTATTTCATTTATCAAAAAAAGTAAATAAAAAGTCCTGCACAATTATGATAAAAGAATTAGATGACTCACATAAAATTTGGCTGTTTTCTACCACTAATATTAGCAACACTTCACATTGTAGCTAGTGGCATTAATAGAGGGCAATCAAAGTATAGGACATTCATTTTTCAAATGGACAGAGAGACAAAAGAGAGACACCCTTCTCCAGCCCCACAACACTGGATTCCACACTCACCAGGTGCAAATAAAGACACTGGGAATGTTAGACTTGTTGACTTTGCTCTTATGTTTATTTAAGTCTTAGACATGCAAGAGTTTTCAGGGCTAGGAATGTGTCTCCTGAAGAAGAACTGAACAGCAAACTATGGAAGCAAATGTAATGTGCAGGAGTATGGTGAAATATCTTCTGATTTCTTGGCCATTATTAATGGCTAGTTTGTAAAAAAAATCAGAAGAAAATTGGTCATGACAACCATTTAAGATGTACCATTTTCTTTAGGGGTCTATGATTTCAACAGAATTGGATTTGTCATGTCTATGTTGATAGTTTTTCATGAAAGATCAAAGTGTCCTACTGTGACCATGAAGAGAGGAGTTCATCTAATTAAACAGGTAGCAATATGAAGTGACTGAATGGCACAAAAGAACTCTCCCAACTGTGCTTTGATTGTTATTTTCTTATTAAATGGTATTGAATCATACTGAGGAGTGTGTGTGGCTACTGATAATTATTGGTAACTTTTTGATTACTTGAGTCCTATCCAAGCTTGGAGGACTATCTAGAGCAATATCAGAGGTGCCCATGGAGTGGAAGAATATGGCTGTATCATGAAACCTTGCTGCTTCTCCTATGTGTACCCAAACAGATATCCTTCTACTAGTAGGATTGATAAACCCCTTCTTCACATGGCACAGGATAAAATTAATCACACAAGCCAAGTTTTTTGCCTCAGTTATTTATCTTTGAGATGTTTTATCAAGCTTGGTGCACACGTAAAAAACCCAAAAATTTTTGGATACAAATATATACATTAATTCAGAAGATTTTAAAGGTTAAAGTACAATTGAAACCAAATACTTTTCTTTTGGGACTGATGGACCAGCAACTAGAAAAAGTCATGGAACTCTGTTTTTATACATAACAACTGCAGTGAGATTATTATATGCTCAATAGTGGAAAAGTTCAGTAGTATCCACAATGGAAGAATGAGTGGTGAAGATGATGGAATGTGCAGAGATGGCAAAATTAACCTCTTTGTTTAAAGAAAAAAAATCTATATTTATGGCTGACTAGAAACCCCTTACAGACTTTTTCATGAGAAAAAAAATCACTTTTAACTTGTGGTTTTGATCATTAGAAAATAATCTCTAATAATAGAAAATAAATTTATTAGCACAGGGTAAATATAACTGTGTTATTATACAAAGTTATATTTGATACAAAGGAAATCAAAAGGTTATTTCTGTTTCTTTTTATTCTTTCTTTCTGCACTTTTTCTTTTTTTCTTTCTTCTCCTTTCTTTCTTTTATGCTTTTACTCTTAGTTTGTGTTAGTTTTTATCTTTTTTGTAAAATGCTTAATAAAATTTTATTTTTTAAAAAAATGTATGTATCCTTGAAAGCATTCCACACGAGTGACTGGAGATTATAAGAAATCACCACTCTTTTTACTTACTTTTTTATGGAAACATAATGGAAACATATAGAGTTTAAGCTAAATATTTAATATTTAAAAAATAAAATATTTTAAAAAGTTTATATCAAGTCAATGGTTTATGACGATAATAAATATCTTGGTTGCAACTTCTACTTATTATGTCTACATTGAATTCTGCATATATTCCATCACACTCTTCCATCACACTAGCCACCCAAATTTACTAAATAAAATAAAACAAAATTCTTCTTGGTGACAAACACTGTGCAAAATACAGGAAAGGAATATAAATAGTCATCAAATGAAATTAAAATATGAGATAAGAAAAAATATTTCTTACATCAAAATCAGCTACACCATCTCTACATACCTCTCTGTTCTTGCTAATCACACATTTCCCCACATTATATTAAATCATTTTTATCATTTGTTCTTCATACTTCACTCTGTCTGAATACCTCAAGTCCAGGAAAATTTGAGAAATTCATATTTCTTGAATATGAATTACAAGATGGGCAAATGGTATTTTATTTAATAAGTTAATTAATTAACTAACTAAAATGGCAGTGACTCTAGGCAGTTTACCCTCATAAAAACACCCCAATAAAATGTGAAAACGTTAACAATAAATATTCATGCTAAAATAAATAAAATTGATAATAAGTGGCATGTGCAAATCTCCTGTCTTTCAGGGTATTATCTCCCCGCCACACGCACCTTCAAGTCTCTCTGGCTTTCCACCTTTCTATGAAAAGTTTAAAGAAAGACATGAGGAAGCTCCCTTAAGGGGCCTATTCAGAGCAGAAAACACAGCCAGTGAGAGAAGCTGTAGAAAGATGGAGAGAGAATTAAAAACAACAACACAAGCTGCCAAAGAAATTAAGTTCAAAACATCATCCACCAATTTTTAAAGTTCTTTGAGAATAAGATGGGGGGGAGAAAAGGACTCAACAGAAAAGGACTTTCAGGAAACTGAAAGATGGATTTTGGCGTGGTATGAATACATCAGCTGATTTATAAAGGGTTGTTTCATGGGCTTTATCATGCGGGCATGCTGTAACACTTCATGTTACAAATCAAAACCACAGCTTGTCACCACCGGGTATGAATCAATGTATATTGGGGCTTTCAGTTTTATTTATGCACCTTTACTAACTAAAAAGGATCAACAAAACAGAGGTTCACCAATATAACGCCATCAGAAACATTAATGTATATAAAGAAGTGAATTCTTCTGTAAATCTGAACATATGGCCACTCTAGGCCATGCAAAATACTGAGCATAATCATATTTGGAAAATCAGCAAATGCTGAGATAGCTGGTGTGGCAGGACTGCGTTGGTAGACAAGGATCCAGGGTCCATTTATTTCAGTATTCTGAGTCACAAGTTGAAGAGTGTGACAGCCCCTTCCATTGCTGAAGGCATACTGCCTGTGATGCTGTTTGCTACCTATTAAGGTAGCAAGCACCCACTAACTGATTAATGGTCCAACAATTCAGAGTCTATGTTTGGTATTTTAAAAAGGGCCCCTTTTATTCATCCTAAAGCATCATTCAGGCCATCACCATGAGGAGCTGAAATTATGTACAGTCCTACATCCATGGATTAAGAACAGAGGCCTGCCTCTAAAGGGGAGCTGAAGTTGCATTGGCATGAATGCGTGAAACCCTTTTGTTAGTCAAGCCAAAGCAAGTTTGTTTGTCTGTTTACTCGTTTATTTATTTAAAAGATTTATATGGTCCTTTTAAGTCAGGTTTAAAGATAAAGAACGTGGACTAGGAAGATACCCCTCACAATTAGTATTTGGACAACAGATTGAGATGTCACTGAAACTGTTGTTGGCACACTTCTTCACTGGGATGATATAACCCCTCCCCATCTTAGCTATTTCTCTGTTAATTCTAATGTTACATTTATTATTATATTTAATCTTTATATGTTATATTTCATCAGAATATAAGCTGCTCAGAGTCATGTCACAGTGAGATGGGAAGCATACAAATTTAGTAAATCAAATATTTATTTGATTTAGAGTAACTGCCACAGGTGACTAGATAGCAGGCAAGGAGATGCTAACGGCAAAATATATGGTACCACAACAAACTCCAAGTCTTTTGCACCTGTGATACCACACACAAGTAAGGGGCAGAGCTTGCATTCTGATGTCATGACATATGTTTCATCTTTGTGATAAAACCATGCCCCTGGTAATGACATTCAAATGAGCTCATGATGATATTGCCAGTTATATAACATGGTCATCTCATACTGTATAAGCCCAAAAACGATAGCTTCTGTAAACAAGCATTTCAGAAAGAAAGAAATGTACTTTGTTTAAACAGGCTCATTCATAAATGGCTGGAGAGTCAGCTGTAGATGATTTACATAGAAAGTGAGATGTGGGAAATTTGCTCTGAAAACTCTATCATCCTCCAATGACTGAGAAAGAGTTTGGAGTGAAAATATATGGCTGCAAAACTTGGCTGGCAATATATGAGTACCAATGGGCCCAAGCATTTCCTTTGCTTCCTACTAGGTTCCTTATTCCATCTGATTATTTTAAGATTCTTTTAACTTAAGAATAGAAAACCTTAATACAACAAATAATAAAAGCGAAACGAAGCAAAACAAAACAAAGCTAGTATCACATTCCTTTACAATATTGTCTTTAGATCTATGAAAATTCCACTAAGATAGTGGAAGATAACCCAAGGAGCTAATTACTTTTTGAGAATGTGGTGTTTTGTGGCTAGTTGTGTCTGCTATGGTATACTATTTTGAAAACAGGCAAGTCTCCTAGGTTCACAAAATTTCAAATGGGCTCTCACTCAAAAAAATTGCTAAGTGGAAGGAATGTATTTTTCATAAAGGCTAAATGAATGCATATACAGATTTAAGGAAGTTTTCAAGTTAGTCTCCCTTTCTCGATGAAGTTTTTGTGGGGTTCTTCCTTTATTCATTTGGTACAGGCTGTGAGACTGAGAAGGGCAGCATGCAAAATCTCCTACATTCATTGTGATTATTAATATATATTGATTGGGAGCTGCCCAAAATTGGCTGGAAGATGAGGGGCTATGTAAATGCCTAGTTTAAATAAATAAATATAACAGAAATGCCTGAATCTTAAGTATGTGACTTGGAGAACACAACCAGTGAGCAGAACCACTGAACTTCTCCTATATCAGGTGGTTACCATTCACAGACTGGAAGTTCTTTAGATGTTCGTGAGTCCTCTTCTGCTCAGACTTAGATCTACTGCCAAAAAAAACCCCAAATAATTTCAGAGACAATATGATTGAGTTGGATATGGACTATGCTACTCCATCAGCTCCTCTGAGAAAAAAGAGAGGGAAATGACTTCACACAAAGTGTTGGAGCTTTCTTAGCAAGGTCAGATATCACAATATATCCTGCTTCTGAATAAAATACAGCTGCCAAAGTGAGTGCCCTTGAGTTGTTCTTGGACCAAATGCAGACTGAATTTCTGCTACTTTGTAAAGGAGAGGAAAATGTAGAAGTCACTCCCATTGATCTGAAATGTTTGAACCAGGTGTGTCTACAGAAAAACAGCATAGGCATGACTGTATAGTTAGTGTTTGCTCTGCAGCTGGTGATGATAGGCAAGTGACCTGAGAATAAAGCAAATAATAAGCCTGCAAGTGAAACATAGCATTCCAGGTTATAAGAAAACAAAGTAAATAAGATTTTAAAATGACACCTTAAAGATAGCTAAACTAATCCCTACTTAGTTATAATTTCATTAGCTACTTAACCCCAGATGAAGTGCTTTTCTGCTTTAAAGTAATCAGTGGGCACTGTTAGAATTTAAACATATATTATACAGATTATCATATAAGAATAGATGAATACAACACAAGCAACTGTACATATTATTTAGAAGTTGCTAGGAGTACAGAATAAAAATCTTTCGGCACAGCAAAAGCAAAATTATAATGACCACAGTAAATTTTAAGCTCAGAATTTGTTTCCAGTTTTAAAGGAAGATAAAGATTGCATTTAATGTTTGGAGCCTTTAGGGCAGAATTTTGCCATGTTTAGCCTTCTGCTGGCCAAACAGAAATTAAGGCTAAAAAAACTGAGTTCACTGCCAATAATGAAATTCTAGAAGTGCTGCTCACCGACAGTTGTAGCTGTGGTTCAACATCGCCCAGAGTTTATGGGAATAAGCAGCTATAATAAATTTAAATAAATAAATCAATAAAAATAACGTCTTTGGAGAACTTCTCCTTGGGAAAAGCTGGTCTAGCCCAAGGAAGACATTATCATAGACTTATTTATCCTAGATAACGCACACCTGCTTGTTGTCTTCAGTTTTACATATCACTTTCAAACAACTGTTCATAAATCTGTAAACTGAATGGCACTCTTCATTATTTCACTGTCTTCTTGGAAGCAGAGTCGATTTTCTAAAAATTAACTAAAAATAAAGACTGCACTTTTCAACAATTTACTCTCAATCAAGTTCTTCTATTATGAAAAGTGTTCTTATGGAAATAAAACCAAAATGTTTACTTTTAACCTAAAATACTTTACTTCTTAATAACAATTATCACCATCATGTTTTAATGAAGACCAGATTATAATGAAGCTTTTAAGCTCCTAAAATTCTTTAATCACTTTTTATTGGTGGTACATTTTATTAGATGATACATCTCTTCAATTATTTCATAAACATCTAGTTTCCCCTAATATATTAAGATCACTTTTTTGTTGTTGTTTTTACTTCTATGAAACTACAGAAATTATATTTCAGGTGGGATGAAATTAGGGAAGGACAAGGGTAAAGCATGCAGCCCTCCATATATTGTGGTCTACACCACTCATCTTCTCTTTGAAAGATGGTCAGGGCTGAGAAATGCTGGCATTGTGTTCACCCATATCTCATCAATTCCCCCACTTCTGGCATACTTACTGAATAAAGCCATAGAAGAAGGCTGCACATTTTTCTTGGATTATTTCTAAAAGGCAAAAGTCATTAAAATTGTTGGTACAAGGAATTAATTTTTAAAAATGTTGGAAAGAATAGGCAATAGAGTGGTGATGGGCAGCAAATGTTCTGTCTGCCTTGTTTTATGTCAGCAGAAGGATGGATGGAGAGCACTTTAACTCAATATTTTGCGGGGTTAGCAAAAATAAACAATGTATAAATATCTAATCCTTGTAAGCCGTCAAGATCTTTGGAGATTGGCGGCATAAAAATGTGATAGATAAATAAATAAATAATAAGGGATATCACTGAGGTAATATCCCTCAACAAGACCTGAAACCAGATCTTGTTTTTACTGACTGTATAGAGCTTCTCCATCATTGGCTGCAAAGAATATAATCAATCTGATTTTGGTATTGACCATCTGGCGATGTCCATGTGTGGAGTTGCCTCCTGGGTTGTTGGGAAAGTGTATTTGTTATGATCAGTTTGTTCTTTTGACAAAATTCTGTTCACTTTTGCCTTGCTTCATTTTGTACTCCAAGGCCAAACTTTCCTGTTATTCCAGTTAACTTTTGACTTCCTACTTTAGCATCCAATCCCTATGATGAAAAGGACATCTTTTTTTGGTGTAAATTCTAGAAAGTATACATCTTCATAAAACCAATCAACTTCAGCCTCTTCAGCAGCATTGGTTGGGGCACAGACGGATTACTGCGATGTTGAAAGGTTTGCCTTGGATTCAAACTGAGATCATTCTATCATTTTGGAGACTGAATCCCAGTACTGTTTTTTTCACTCTTTTATTGACTATGATGGCTACTCCATTTCTTCTAAGGGATTATTGTTCACAGTAGCAAATATAGTGGTCATCTGAATTAAATTCTCCCGTTCCTGTCCATTTTAGTTCACTGATTCACAAGACGTCAACATTCAATCTCGCCATCTCATGTTTGACCACATCAAGCTTACCTTGATTCATAGATCTTACGTTCCAGGTTCTTATGCAATACTGTTCTTTACAGCACTGGACTTCCCCTTCACCTCCAATCAAATCCACAACTGAGCTTCCTTTTGGCTTTGGCCCAGCCATTTTACTCTTTCTGGATCTATTTGTAATTCTTTCTGATTCTAATTTCTTCAGAAGAGGTTTATCTTCTGGCATCCTATCTTTTAGCCTTGCTGTCCATGGAGTTTTCTTGGCAGGGATACTAGAGTGGGTTGCCATTTCCTTCCCCAGTGGAGTCCTGTAGCTCAATTTTCACTAGATGTCCAGGAACCCCAACAACATCTAACACAGTCCTTGTTAACCCAGGCAATGATCAAGCTGGTATGGATTTCTGTAAATTAAGTCTCATATTTTTATCAAACAAAAAATCCTAGGATTCTTCAGATCCTAGAGAACTCTGCCAGATGTATGTACTAGACTGGATGAAATGTTCTGATTCACTATAAGGTAAGTGTCTCAGTAAACAGCATTAGCACAAGGCTCTGTAGAAATCTCTCAGTTTACATTCCCCTATGCAGAAGAATAGTTATAGCTCTGTAATTATGCAGGGATACCAATTTGCTTTTCTAAAAACTGAATCTTAGTCTACCCTTCTATGATCACCCCTCTTAAGAAAGAAAGGGAGGAGAAACAACCCTGTAGCTGCTGTGTCAAAACCTCTACCACATAGAGAATGTCAGATCCTCCTAGATTGCTTAGTGCACAAAGCACATTACATCACATGCAGTCAAGACCCTATTTGAAATGTCAGGATGTAAAGCAAGGACCTTGTAATTAAGTATTTCAAATGGAAGCCTACAAATATTGAACAAATAGCTGAAAAAGCCCAGCTCGGTGATAAGATCAACAATAAATGCCAAAGGGTTTATTTCTAATGATATATTCTCAGTTTTACAATTCTGTAGAAACCACTTGTATAAGCACATGGCAAAGAAAAGAAAGGATTAAACTCCAAGGAATAAAAGATGACAGATTTGTTTTCAGTTTACCAACTTTTCATACTACCACCTGAGCATTCAAGTTTTTAAAGCATCTTGAATGAAGAAAAAAATGAATTACAACTGGAGTAATAACAGACTCAGTATAAACTGAAATATTTTAGGATCTTTTTAAAGTATGATTATATATTTTAACTAACACAAAAATTAAAGAAGGATATTGCTAATCTTTTCTCTATTTTTAGACTTACCATCAGATCCTCTAAATAAAATCTGAGAATCATCACTAGATTGGATGAACCCATGAAACTAAGAAAACATTTCACCAATAATCAAATTTGCTCTGTAAAGTACAGACCAACATAATTAAAGTTTTAGAAATCTTTAGTAAACTAGGCACCATCAAAAATTATCTGAAATTTCAGATAAATGTTCTAAGTATTTCTAACTGCTTTGTCGTATGTGGCAGATTCTTTAAATGAAAACATAAGGTAAAAGTAAACCAAGAACTAGATTCAGCCAAGGTTATTGTTCCACAGAGACAATCCAGATGCCTCTAGGATGCTTATGACCAAGATATGATTCAACATTAACATCCCTATTTATGTTCCCCAGCAACTGGCATTGGTTAGCATCATAACTAGCCATTGCAGTTTGTGACCCTGTTCTTCATCTTATGGTTCATCAATTTGTTGATTTCCATCAAAGTTTGTAACTATCTCTATATGTTGTGATAACAAATTCCATAACTCAATAATGGGTGATTTTTTTCTTTTATACTGTATATCCTAAATCTTCCATTCTTCAGCTTCGTTTGAAAATTCTATGGCAAGACTGCTTCTTCTTAGTTATTGGGCTCTGCTTTTCAAGGAGGGATGAGATGGTGATGCTTTAGATCTAGCTGGTCTTTTTGTAGTTCCATTGACATTGATAAGTAATGACCTGGTAGGATTTCCAGCCACTACTATAAAGTAGCAAAGAGTTAAAATTTTCCTGTAATGTTTTTCTATCACTTAATGTTTGACTGCACCTTCTTACCTTTTTCCTGTCTCTCTTTCCACTGCAGTGAGAACAGGATCAAATATTTTTACAACAAATGCAAATTACAATATGCCAAGCAAAAGAGGAATGTGAAACCTGTCCAAGTTTCATGATCTTCATGAGAATCATTTTTCAGAGTCCTACTGTCATTGACTATGCGGTTGATGGGAACATAAGAAATCAAACTACTTCCATCTTTGTTTTCCTTCTGTTTACAAATATATTTTTATTCAGATAGACTTTGTACTTTTGAAGCTAACTTTTTGTGGATGGGTTTTATGTGGTAAGTGTTGTTTATTTCCTTGTAAGGAAATGTAATTCTAATTGCATTGAACTTATTTCCTTTTATATTTTCATCATTATTCTGTATTTTATACGTGTATTATTTTAGCTACTTTAAATGTGATTGTATGGTTAAGGCAGCTAAAATGTGTCAGCTAAAATTATGTGTGTGTATGCATGTGTATGCATGTGATCACTGATCTACAGAAATGGAGATTATAAACTTTGATTGACCCTAAGAAAGAACTTAAATGACCCTAAGAAAGAACATAAAAGATTTCACAATAGTCAATAGAACCTGAGGTTCTGGGGATTTTCCTTTCAGCCTCATGTTCATGATGGAACTGTAGGTACGTAAGTGTGTACATGTGTATGTTTTCCCCTTCTTTTAAAAGAGAAATGAGTCACATTCCAACAAATCCTTTTGAGATTGTGGAAACATTTCTGAACCTTTTTTCCTTTCTTTCAACAGCAATGAAATAAATACAAATAAAGTATTTATTATTTATAAAATAATTTATTTATATTTATTATATATAAATAGCTAAAATAATGAATGTTTTTTACAACAAAACAAATGCCAGATGACAATATGCCAAGCAACAAAAGAAATCCAAGCAGCATGCTTCTTGAAGCACTGGACTATCAAAAATAAATTCAAGAAAGACATCATAAATAGGATGATGGGGGCTGTGGGAGAAGACTGGTTTTTAGGTAAAAAGAGTGCTAAAGAAGAATAAGGATTCACTGTAGATATTATTTATGGTAAATGTGATATATAGAATTTATATTTGTGTCCTAATTTTTCTTTTTAGGAACAGCATCTGAAGAATTCAGGCAAATCAAGATGATGGGTGGAATTATTGGTATTAATGACAAAAATCAATAAGATAATGTACCTCAATATATAGTATTCAAATACAGATGGAATTGCTGATCTTTTAACAAAAGGATGTGGTAAATACATCCCAAAGTCTGGAAAGTAGCCGACATAGCGTCATTTAAAAAAAATCACAAAAAAAATTCTTGCTGAAGATAAATTACTGGGGCTTCTGCAAAATAACATCTTATCTCACTAGCTTTTTAGTATTCTTTGACAGAGCCAACAAGCAGGAAAATTATTCAACTTACAATCTGTTAAATAGTATTACTCCTAAAAATCATTTAAGCAAAGGTTATAGCGTAAGTTGAGTACAAAAAAAGAGATATATGCCCTTGAATACCTGATTCTTCAAGGGCATATATCTCTTTTTTTGTACTCAACTTACGGGGACGGCAGAGGATGAGATGGATAGATAGCATAGTCAGTGTGATGGGTGTGAGCTTGGGAAGACTCCGGGAGGCAGTGTAAGACAAGGGGGCCTGGCATCATGTAGTCCATGGGGTCGCGAAGAGTCGGACACGACTGCGCGACTGAACAACAACAACCTGATTCTGCTTTCAGACATAGGACTAGGAGATTGGTTGGGCTTGTTAGAGTGGCTTTTCTGGACATGCCTGTGATTGTGTGGTTTGAGTTAGTTTGTCCTCAGGTATCATTGTGCTATTTTTGTTCTTCTTGTTTATTATTTTTTTCTTGCTATTGTCATTGTCAGTTTTAATCCCATATTCACCACTCAGAGTTGCAATTGGGAGTTGGGTGACTCCATTAATACATTAAATAAACAAGTAAATAAATAAACTTCATGGGTCCCAACATAACATCCCTTCTTTGGTGACCACCAAACATTCTACCTGCTGACTGAAAATAGTGATCAGGGGAAAAGAAAAATTCCACTAGAGGCATATTTAGGAAGGGGATCAGTGCTAAAATTATTAGTATCCTAATGGCATTATAAAATAAAGTTATGCTGGCCTAATCAAACATACAGAGAAGTAGCTGAAAAAGACAATGAAATGAACTAGCAAAATGACAAAGCACCCACACCAATGCTGCAGCAAAACGGAGAAGGAGCATAGAAAAAGAATGACCTCATTATTTTTCAACAACAGTGGTATCTTTGGTAATTTCCTCACTTCCCCAGAGCACCAGGTTGAGTACCAATATCTGTGTCTGAGATGATTGGGCTCCATGATGGCTGCCTACCTGATGGCAGTGCTGAAAAAATAACCAAGTTATCAGGAGCTGGTTTTCAAGACAATTTTATTTGAAGAAGTGGTTTCAAGCAACTTCTGAAGACATATTAGTGTCACTGTTGTTAGTCAGCCAATATGGCTAGACTCTCTTTCTTGTGAGAGCTATCCTATCAAGGGTTTCTCTTTTGAAATCTCAAAGAGCATCCAGACTTGGCCAATGCATTTGTAGACTTGCAGATACATATGGGTTAACATTCTTTCTAGAATCATTTTGATGAATCACCTCCAAGATTACTTTTTGCCTCCTTTCCACCCATTTCTTTTCATATCACAGTTTGCATTAAATAACTGTGGCTGCTTTAACACTGCCAACCTCACATTGCTGTGGCATATTACAACACTGTGTTGGCTGACAAAGGTGCAGCTAATGTACCACAAAATGTTACTGATTCAGTTGACATCATGTGACTTTCTGCTTTTTAAAACAATAATAGTGTTAGATCAGCAGATATATTTTTAAGGAATCATTTATACATTATCTGCTGCCTTTCTAATCATAATATCTAAGGTACAAGACAGCACTACAAAAAGCTGGTGGGTAATAGAGGGTTTTTTAAAAAATACAAAGAAACAATAGGGGTTCCTTGAGTTGAGCCTCATCTATCATCATTCCTTGAGAATGAGGAAATTTATTTGTCAAAGCCAGACCACAAGTCCAAGACTCAACCTGTTGTATGATTAGTCAACAATGAGCATATTCTGCTCATCAGACTGTCTTAATAACAAATTAACACTGAGTTGCACTGAATAACAGTTGTATCACTGTATGGTAGATGTTTTAGTATATAAGACTAAAGATCTCAAATCTCCTTTCCCAGAGACCTTCTAGATCTTCACACCCTGATTCAACTTCCTACTTTGGTGTGGTAGCTTTGGCCATTTTTGATGTTACCTATCTACTTGTCAAGGAGATTCACCTGACATCCAACAACTTACCTCAGTGTTATGAGAAAAATGAGGATGTGTTCTGCCTTTCTGCAGATTAAAATTGCCGAAAGTGAAATTATTACTAAAATCATCATCATCATTGCATCACTCTAGTACTGCTATGACAGATGGAGGCAGTGATTAAATGATTTAGATCTTCTTTTCTCCTTGGATGATATCTTAATCTCACCAAAGACAAACAAAATAAACTTTATTTTAAAAGAAGATATGAAGGTAGTCTTCACTTAGCGATCACTATTGTTTGTGACATGGTTGCTAAGCAAAACAGTATATGATCACAACAGATTTACAATATCTCTTCCCATTCAATCATTAAATGAACCACTTTGCGTCATTAAGTAAGATAACATGTGACCACAACTTGTGATTTTACTGCCAGAATCTCCACTGACTCTGCTTGTTTGAAGCTGGTTGTAAAGCCTGCAGGTGGCAATTAATGATTGCGGAACACCACAACAGTTTTAAATGCCCATTGGTTGCAAAACACCTGTATCTCAATCATACAATTGCAAAGGCTGATTTAAAATTGCTTTGTCAGCACTGTCAAAACTTTGAAAGTTCGCTAAACAGCAAATATTACTTTTACTGCAAGCTACAGATCTAGAAGGGGAAAAAAAAGCAAACCAGGATCTACCATGTACATTTTTTGCTGCTGCTGTGGTTAATAAATACTATTAGATTAATAACTGACATCCATTCTTTATGAGCCTATATATGTGTGTGTGCCTTTATGCATGCATACACATAGAAACAGACCATGCATGATAGCACTCATGATGCATTCTTTTTCACCTTTCTCCTTCAGTGAATTCTAGAAAATATGATTGTCTCATTTATGTTTCTTCAGCAAGGTTGCAACAAAAAAGCTAGCATTATTTGGTTCAAGAAAATACCTTAGTAAAAAAAGTTAAGAAAATCACCTGTCATATATCTGACCTTCAAAGGTAAGTGACAGTTTTGAAAAACTAATTCCTTGATTCCCAGATGTGAAGAGAAATTCTGATTGGGGCCCTTAATGATGAGAGAAAAAACCCAAGAGAGGCTTAATATAAGTGGCTGGAGATCTGAGCTCTGGATTTGTAGGCTTTTTTATTTGTTTTTTTTTTTTCAGTATGGTTTTATAACAGTCAGGAAAAGCCCATGGAACTACTTAAGCGGCAAGCCATGAACTGAGTACTGCTCCTATAAAAGGTAAAGGTAAATTCTAAGGAGTAAAAGACCAACTCTAGGGGGTAGTGCTCATCTCTGATTCACAGCCAAGGGAACCAGCATTTGTCTGAAGACAACCTTCCATGGTCATGTGGCCAGCATGATTATATGCTCAAGCGCATGAAACGCTGTTAACCTTTCTCATCCAAGGTGGTACCTATTTATCGACCTTCATTTTTACATGCTTTCAACCTGCTTGGTTGGCAGGAGCTGGGGCAAGTAACGGGGACTCACCCCATTGCACCATAGCACTTAGGTCTCAGATTGCTGAGCTGCTGACCTTCCGGCTGACAAGACCAGTGACTTAACTGCTCAACCACCACACCCTCCCTGTTCCTATACAAACACATGTATAGTAAGAAATGTGGGAGGAAATATTTCAAGCTTAATTGGAGTGGCATATGTGGCAAATTATAATTGAGATAGCCATGTGTCTTAGTTTAACCGATAACAATCCTGCCTTTGAAAAGAGAGGATATTAGGGCCAAGCTTACTATTATGCAAGATGCAGAGTGATAACAAGAACAAACTAGAGGGTGTCATGAGGATGCTGATCTAAAAATCAAACTGAAATAAGATTCACTTCTGAACCTAATTAACCTCTGAACATGTAATGAGACAGATGTCTATTTTAGGTAAGCGGTTGGTCTTGAGCTAGCCTTAGAGGACCCCTGTCTGAACACCTAACCAGCTCCCATCTAATTTGAAGATGAAGAGCTTGGTATGCATGAAATGGAACAAAGAAGTCTGGAAGATTCTTTCACATCTCTTTAATCCAGCTGTTCTGAGGTGGTCTGACACTTTTTTTAGAAGTTAATCCTCCAAACTATAAATACAATCATCCATATACTGGACTCTGGACAAAATGGAACCAGACCATATCCACAATTCTACAAGCCAGAAGGTTTACTTCAGAAAACTATAAAATCACCACTGAAAGATCGGAGGGAAGGGAAGGGAGGGTCCTGCCACGAAGATGTCAATTTTCAACCTCTAAGCAGAGATACAGAAATTGGGAGAGGAGTGCAGTCTCCTTGTGTTGTTTAATCTCTCAGCAACTTTCACTGCCAATGGTCACAGTATCCTTTTGGACCTCCTCCAGAAGTTGAACGCATGGGCAAAGTGTTCTGCAGTAGTGCTTCTCTTTCCTAAAGGGTCAGTTCCAGTTGATAATAGGGAGGGAGGGATGATGATGAAGCCCTATGTTCTTGTTTGTGGGATGCTGCAAAGTTTAACATTGTCCCTGCTCCTATCTAAACTAAGGCCATCCAACAATGCAAGATTTGGAGTCATCAGTATGCAGATGATACTCAACTTTACATTTCATCCCCTTTAACTGTCAGCTTAAAGAGTGATTTAATTTTATATTGATTTCTTGCAAGTATTTGAAAACAGACATTTCAGAGAGAAAGTGTCAGGTGGTCCTTTTGCAACGAGCTATTTTGTCAGAGAACTTACAAGAGGTAACCCAGCTTGTCATTGCTTGCAAGCAAAAGAGGTATATACCTGAGGTACATGAGTTTGGTTTGAATTGTGGAATCCAGAGAAATTTATCTTGCTGGCCCTTATTACTTTTTCCAACATATTTTAGTGAAAAATAAGAATGGTATATTAGCATCATCATTATGAGAAGATTATGGGTTTCAAACAACCCACAAAACCATTCTTAGAAATCAGAAGAGTATGTGACTGAAACCCAGTGCTTTTTCAGAAAGTACATTCATCTCCCCAGAAAAAAATGAACTTCACAGGAACAAGAAAGGATAAGAGAAAGGTCTGGCATAGCCTCCACAATTTGCTTTCTGATCAGTGATGGATTCTGCAAAATCGTTTTGAGTATCTATAGTTTTTTTTGTTCAATCGTGCAGTCGTGTCCGACTCATCAAGATCCCATGGTCTGCATTACGCCAGGCCCCCCTGTCTTGCACTGCCTCCCGGAGTTTTCCCAAGCTCACACTCATCACACTGATTATGCTATCTATCCATCTCATCCTCAGCCGTCCCCTTATCCTCTTCCCTTCAATCCTTCCCAGCATCACAGTCTTTTCTAATGAGTCCTCCCTGCGCATTACGTGGCCAAAGTAC
>JANHZU010001984.1:29862-40849 GCA_032468055.1 Acrochordus granulatus
TTCCTTCCTTCCTTCCTTCCTTCCTCCCTCCCTCCTTCCCTCCCTCCCTCCCTCTATTTTTGTTCAGGAATAACTTGTAAAGCAATGTATCTATTCAGATAAATTCTTATTACCCATTGCACTCAAAAACTGTTTTATCTGCTTCAAAAGAGCTCCATATATGCCTTGGCAAAAGGCTCCATAGTTATAAAAATATATTTTACTAAAATAAGCCAACAACTATTCCCATTTTATGACAGAAATTGGTATTTTGGGGAAGGACTTGATTTATAGAAAAAAAATGGTCCATTTTCTTGCCACTCCTCTACTTTGATTAGAAGATATGTTCTGCCAGCCCTGGAAGAAGGCTGAACAGGGACTAAACTGAACAAGGACTAAAACTATTTTTTGGTTCTGAACAAGGACTAAAACTATTTTTTCCTCCCATCAATTATCAGCAGCTTTAGTGTGATACTACAGCAAGATGTTTAAAACTGTGTGGAGAAAAGCAAGAAAAACTTCAAGCAGTAAGGAAAAGGGCGAGTATCAAACTTGGATTTTTTATTGGCCTGTAAATTGTTGTTACCTTTATTACACTTTTAATGAGATGTCTTAGAATCAACAGTGGTGTAAATAATGAAAACAACACTAATAAATGTCCCAATAAACCTTAGTCAAGTCCTTTGATGCTAATTTGCAGGTCACTGTCCCGCTTTTTGCTTTTCCTGGTCCAGGTTTCTTGACAGCCTCTCTGTGTTTTAAGAAAATGGCAAAGTCAGGACCAAAATATCAAAAGGGAAGTGCACTTTTTAGCTTTGTAGGTCTGCTCTGGCATTAAAATATCCCTCCATGGTTAAAGCCTATCAAGCCTTCTGTATCTTAAGACAGCAAATGCTCCTCACTTTTCAATTATTGCAGGTTTACATCAGAATAAATTAATTCAGGTTAAATCAGAAAAAAATATGCTTATTGTTGTCTTCAATCATTAGGGGCAAAATTACACTGCTGTAAGGCAGCATAGGATTATTATGAGCATTTTCTGCTTTCATTTATAAATTTGCTGGGTAAACAGACACAAGATATCACTAATTTGAGTGCACTTCTTGAGTTTGCACAAGTTCTGATACTATAAGCCAAGCATGACTCGCCATCATTATGGTTACTCATTAGGGACTCAGGAAAACTTGTTTTTTTGGAGAAAGGGTGTCACACTTCAGATGACAGCAGTACATGGGGACTAAACTTTATTCAACTGGATCTTGCAAGTTCTCCTAATATGGTAGAAGTGTAGCTAATAATCTATTAATAGATCACTGGGTTATTTGTAATAGTTTTACACAATTCTGTTTCCAAAAACTTAAAAATAGAAAGAACAAATGACATCTCACTATCCCAAAATTACACTACCGAAATGAGAAAAGGGATACTGTGAATGGATTTTTGTGCTCAGGTTCATTCATGGCCAGTACTGCCCAACACTACCTGTCTGTCTGTCTGTCGCATCTGTATCTGACTGAGTGGTTCTGGTGAGAAGCAAAGCAGATCTTACACTGTACTGTGATCTCAGAAAGTGCAGCCTTGCTCTGAAACTGCAAACCTCATTTTTAATTATTATTGGGAGTATTAAGAAGGTTCACAGTAACAATATATAACAGAAACTGAGGGGGGAAAAATAACAATCTAATAAAGAAAATTTAGTGGAATAGGTGGAAGGAAGCAAAAAATAAAACTAACAGCAATTGGGAGATAAGAAAATATTCCAAGGGCTTTTCCAAAAGCCAAGGGTCATGGTATACAAAACCAAGTTCCCTTAAAGTGAGTTAAATCCATATGAAAATAACCTAGGATTATTTTCCTGCTTTAGATCATAATTTCCCTATCTCTAAAAAACCTCCTTTCTAAAATTCGACTGCCAGTGATTTTTAAGGTAATATTTTACATTTCAAATTTTTACTTTCTTTCCTGTACTATTTTTTGTCACCTGGTGTACACAGGTTAAAATTTAAAAACTAAACACAGAGTATGCAGAAAGTATACACTTCTGCAGTAGGATCTTTCGTCTAAGTAAGTCAAGTTTATTAGGCTCTTATGTTACAAAAATACTCTTCAAATTAAAGAGAAATTGGATAGTTGATGTTGCATGAACACAGGACATGAAAGTTAAATCGATGGCCCATAGAATGATTTTTATTTCCACAAACAGCTGTCTTCATTTGCTCGAAAACTTCAAAACATCTTTGCTAAATCAAGTTGCAGACTACAGGCACAAGGATACTGATGCTATCTGGCAGACCAATTTCTTATCATGTGCTCCAGAACAACAGATAAACCTGGGGAGTGAGAGGAATACACACACTGTGTGGGCTTCTTCCTACTATCAGTTATCAACTGTATTTCAAATCTGTTATTAGGAGGAGACAGACATAAAACTCCCTTCTGAACATGGCATCAGATTGATTGATCCTTGGGTGTCAGAAACACTAAGTACAATCCACATCACAATGGCAAAACTTGCCCTGATTTCAATGCATCTGGGCAGCATCATTTTAAAGACTCCCTCGTGACACCTCCTTCAGCCTTTGTAATTCTTTTGCTTTCAGGCCTCTGATCCTCCTCCTCTGTGATCTGCTCTGTGGATTTTGCAATTCTCTTGATGGGCAAGATAGGCTGCTTCACAAAATACTGCTGACTAAAACAGGAGGCCAGACCAGAAAGGTTATTACTGCTAATTTCATATAGAAACAATTTGAGGGGAAGGATTTGGATTGGTTTGGATCATTGTTCTCCGCAAATGGTTGTCAGTGCTTTGCCTGTGTAATCTCCATGTCTGAAAACAGAAAGAAGTCTGCAAAAAACTATGTAGACACCTTCACTCATACCTCTCCCTGGAAAATCCCCAAAGCTTTATTCTTCTGTTCTTTTGTTTCATAAAAGCTCCCGTGAAAACAATGATGACCCTCAAGGATAATTCTGGGAGAGCCTATTTCCCAAGCAAGAATAAAACCTCTTCAGCCTACGACACAGACAAGGTGTCTTCTGTTTCTCTATTCCAGAGGGATGCGGAATTTACTTTAAGCTTTGATTTCAAAGCCAATGTTACTATGCATATGAATTAAAAAGAAGTGGGGCTTTTATTCATGTAACTGCAGTTCTCTTTCCAGCTGCTGCAGGAACCTTCATCTCTTTGGGCCGTGAAGTTTTAAACTGGCTTGTAGTCTTTCCTTTGCTGATCGGTCTTTTTCATACCACAGGAACCTAGGGCCACATTCAATAAAAATTCCTCCCAGCATCTACTACTTAGAAACATATCCAGCCCTTAACAAATCACTTGTGCATTTTCGTGAGTGTCTGTGTGTGGGTTTTTTGTTTTGTTTTTTTAGTGCTTACCCAGCTGTAGTTTGGCAGCAGCTGCCTCAGGACTGGATTAATTCCAACTATGCTGTCATGGTATGGCTGTTAACATAAATGGATGAATTATTCCACTTTGCTTTTTTTTTCTTATATGTACACACTTACAACCCCATACGCAAATCACCACTGGATCCCATCAGTACGCTCTGTGAATCAGAGCAGAGGTAACATCGCTCATTTGTTGTTCAGATAAAGGGTTTTTCATTCAGACTTAAGAATTTTTTTATTTGTGTGCCTTCAAGTCAGGGTTGACTCCTGAGGCTGCCCGGACAGCAGTTTTCTTGGCAAGATTTCAGAAATGGTTTGCCATGGCTTTCTTCCTAGGGCTGAGAGAAAGTGCCAAGGCCATCGGGCTGGATGCATGCCCAAGGCAGGGCTAGAACTCACAGACTCTGAGTTGCTAGCCCGGCGCCCTAACCACTGCACCAGCTGGCTCTCTGAAGGTGTTTTTAGCCTTCAGTGTAAGTGTTTGGTTCTTAGAAGCCACACAGAAGAGATCCAGCACCAAAAGCCAGATTATCTGCTAAAGGACCAGTGAAATTTCACAGTAATAATCTGAGATACTGCATCACTCTCAGAATTTATGAGTTGACACTTCTGAACTCAGGCCCAGTAAATGAAACTAAAGCATATGTGCTCAGAACTGTATATTGCTTCTATTCTTTTGATGTTGCAAGATCATACATAGTGCACATAGTATGCTTATATTGTGCAAATTTAGAGAACTTAAAATAAACAGTGATGTTGGGAACCAAGGAGAAAGAGAATTTTGCTCAAAAATGGAACAAGAATACATAAGGAACCTGAGCTCAGAGATCATTCAGAAAGTATTGCTAATATACATACGTTAGTGCTCAAGGTACAAACTGAGAGATGTCAGCGCTTTCCCAAGTTGCCACTGATTCTAAAATGAGATGTGGAAATAAATAAATTGCCTAGCTTCTGTTTCCTGGCACAAAGGCAATCTAATGCCTGACAAAACTAAGGAGAAAGCTCCTTTAATTTTGCATAGCAGCAGATCTAGTAAGAGCAGCAAGACATTTTCCTTCAGTAGATTTCACTTTTCTCTAGTAGCGGTGGCACGTGAACTGAACTGCTAGATTTGTGGGGCAAGAATGCTATTTACATCACCGCATACAGGTAGTCCTCACCTAAATCGGGTCGCCACATGATCGACGTGATTTTACAACCTTTTTTGTGACAATCATGAAGCAAAAGTGGTGGTTGTTAACTGAACGTGGTGGTTGTTAAACAAACCAGTGCTTCGTTATGAGGCTGATTTTGCCAAAAAAACAGAAGTAAATGCTAGGTTTTGGCAAAATCCTTGTAAAACATGGTCACACGAATGCGGGATGTTGCAACTGGCTTAAATGCAGTCCAGTTTCCAAGTGCCCAAAGTGCAGCCACATGACCACAGGAGAGCAGCTGCTGGGACTTCAAATCCGGGTTGTAAATATCCCCCAAGTAGATCCATTGTAAGGTCAAACAGTCACTAAGCAACCAGTCATAGATCGAGGACTATCTGTAAATCAAAATACACTGAGCACTCAGAAACTTCAGCAGAACCACAGGGTTCTGTTACAGTGCAGATACTTACATTTTAATAGTGTATATAATCCTCCTTCCATCATTCCAAGAAACAAACACTGCTGCTCTTGCACATAGCTATACAAACACACATACTTATCTATAAAATGCCTGCTTATTATCAAGTTTAATATGCTCACAAGGATAGAAATACATTAATCATGTTGGATTAATTTTAGGAGATATATAAAAATTATAAGAGAATTATATTTGTCTTTTCCACTTAAGATATACAGTAAATTGATAGTCCAGACACAATTACTTTGATAATCTAATGGAAATGAATCATAACATAATGCTAATTTCAGCTTTTCGACACAGGTCACATTTTAAAGATGTAGTTAATGTGAACTGTAAAAATTAAGTTTACAGATTCTTAAGCCTATAAGGAAGTTTGGGCATGAGTCCAGGCATCAGAAAATGGAAAAAATGAAAGATATTTTATTTCAGACATGCTCCCAGTCTTGCAGAAATTTGTTTATAGTCCTCTTCCTTTGCCAACTTGTCCTTTGTTCATTTAATATCTTGTTGTGCCACAGTAAAGTAGCCCAGAAGATCAAACTCAAAATCCCATATCCCTGGATTATAATCCTTAATTCTACAAATAAACCTGTCCTACTTAAGCATGTCAATGCTTGCCTGAGATACAGTAGGATAGCTGGCTTTAGGCAGGAGCTGACTGATGTAAAACATGAATGACAGCTTCTTAGGATGGTAATTCGGCAACATACAGCATAAACTGCTAAGTAACATTGCAGCGAGGTGGGGTTCAAACTATATCACTTGAGAAAAGAGAGGATTTCATTTCAGTGAGAATATGTCAGCTCAGAATAGGGCTTTGTTTAATAGGCTTAACCAATTCCTGTGCTAAGCGCAAAACTCTGGCACAATATATCTATTGTCTGCACTGCTTGGAGCCATCCCCATCGTGAAAGTATGAAACTTCAGAAGCTATTCCTAAACCAGGCTGTCATTTTCACCATCAACAACAACATCAACCTTGTCAATATTTTTCCTCTGATCAACACTAGCCCTTAAGACTGGTCAACTTAAATATGATCAACTGATACAACTTAATACGGATAAATGAGATTTACTTCTAAGCAAATTTGCATAGACATGCTTTTACAACTTTAATTTTGCGCACAATGGAAGCACTTTTAGATGTGAAATGCAATCTTTCCACCTTTTATACAGAATTTTGCAGGTGGTTTAATGCTCCATTTACAGTATATGTCTCCTGGGCTTTTTGCATTATTTCTTCTGTCTTTGAAACAGGAAAAGTGAAATAGCAACCCACGTCCTCAGAGACTCATAGAGCTAGGACTTTACAGCTGGAAACTTCCTGACTAATATGTATTAATGTGATACACTGCAGTTCTTCATATTCCTGTAATATTATTGTTAATTGTTGGAAAATCTTAAAATATTTTTGTAGTTATTTTAGGCATCAATCAATGACCTAATTAGACATACCTCAAGATCCTATTTCCTAGTACCATAATCCAAAAGGCAAAAAAACTATCATATTTAACCACCCTTTTATATACATAATTTTCGAGATTTCCTTTTGTAGAAATACATGTATTGCTTTACATTTCTACCTTTTATTTATTTTCATTCCATTCTTTCTAGGAATGAAATCAGCACACAACTCAATTCTTTTGTGACCTGGCACCTCTCCTTTTCTTAATTATCCACTGATTAGAAATCTCCCAAGGCTACCCGTACTAATTAAAGCCATGCTAAGATTGCTTTGAAAATACCCATTAGTGTCTGAATTTGCAACAATTAACAAATGTAAGAAACACCTGATTAGGTTTAGGGTGATGAAATTCTTGTCACTTATACAAGACTGATAGGATTAAGGCATTATCTGACATTTCTGAACAGGAATTAAGGATGCCATTAAATATACTCAGGACATTGCTACTGTACTTTAAAAAAATGCCATGCCATAATATTGATGAGGATGGAGTTATATGAGAGAGCCAATTTGGTCTAGTGGTTAAGGTAGTAGACTAGCAACAGGAGGTTGTAAATACTAATCCTGCCATAGCCACAAAAGCCAATCCACCTCACAGGGTTGCTGTTGAAGGAAAATAGGAGGAAGGTGTATTAAATATGTTCACTGCTTTGAGTTGTTGGAAGGAAGGAAGGAAGGAAGGAAGGAGAGAGGATTCAGATCAGTGATTTTAGTATACAGGATTTCAGATTAATAAATTCTATTAAATAGGTCAAACATAATCCTCAAGGAACATCATGTTGCTCAATGTTATTATAGGCTGAAGGAAAGTTTAACAATAACATTTGTAGAACAATGAGTGGCTTCACCCTTGTGGGATGTGCACAGGTCAGTTCTGTTCTCCCTTGATATTTAACATCTCAGGAAGCCACTTGGGGGGGGCAGTAGTATCCAATTATACAACATGACATGTGCTAGGCTGGAGATGCTGTCAAAGTCCTATGTATTTATTAGTTAAATTTATCAAAGTCCTATTTATTTGTTAAATTTATATGCTGCCAAACTCAGAAATGACTCTCGGCGGTTCACAATAAAAAACATAAAATACGATAAAAACAATTAAAACAATTAAAACCCATAACATTAAATAAAAAATAGCCAAACAGAGAGGGGAGGACCAAAAATACATATATGGGTCAGGAGGACAATACTAAGTCACTAACGACCTCCAAGATATTGTGCCCATGTTGGGGCCCCAAGCCAGCTGGCAGAGCCAGATTTTAAGCCATTCTGGAAGGTTGCAAGGGTGGGCACAGACTCACCTCTGGGGTCACGATGCTCCACAGAGAAGGAGCCACAAAGGCTCTTCTCCTTGACCCTGCCAACCGAAATTCCTTGACTGATGGGATGTGAAGGAGGTCTCTTCTGCCGGTTCTGATGGGGTGGATCATCCCCACTGGGGAGAGACGGTTCCTCAGATAACCCAGTCCCATGCCATGAAGGGCTTTAAAGGTTAGACCCAACACCTTGAATTGCACCTGGAAGCAGACTGGCAACCAATGCAGCTCACAGAATAAAAGTGTTACGTGGGCTGATTCGCAGGCTCCTAAAATCATCCACACAGCCACATTCCACACCAGCTGTAGCCTCTGGGTGCTCTTCAAGGGTAGCCCCATGTAGAACGCATTGCAATAATCCAGTGAAGAGATGACGAGGGCATGAGAGATTGAGCGTAGGGACTCCGGTCCTGGAAAGGGTGCAACTGGTGCACAACATGAAATTGCACAAAGGCCCTCCTAGCCACAACTGCCACTTGCTCTTCAAGCAGGAGTCATGAGTCCAGGAGAGCCCCCAGATCACACACAGGGTCTGACCGCGGCAATGCCATTCCATCCAGATTTAAAGATGTGAAAGTCCCAGATCCAGCACCCCCGGACACACAAAGCCACTCAGTCTTGCAAGGATTCAACCAAAGCCTGCTGTCCCCCATTCAGACCCATACAGCCTCCAGACACCACATTAGGGCTGAGACAGCATCACTTGGTCACCAAGAGATATAAATCTAAGTGTATAAATACCTCATCCCATGGCGATGGATGATCTCACCCATATAGATGTTAAAAAGGAGAGAAGAAAGTAGCGAGCCCTGAGGAACACCACAAAGTAGTGGCCAAACTCAGAAATGATTCTCGGTGGCTCTGTCCTACAGCCTGGAGACTTTGCAGGTGTGAAGGCAGCTGAACAGGCTTAAACTGAACTCTTGCAAAACTGACTATTTACTGTATACATCAGGATTTCTCTAGCTGCCTGCTGGTCAAAACTTAGAGTCCTCCTTGGTTTGCAGGTCCTACAAAATCTGCAGTTGGGAAATCACGTCCAAGGCCTGATGCCATGTATGGTTTTGATTTTTATTATGTTCTGATGTGCTGTTGTGTATGCATATTTTTGTGAGCTGCCAAAAATCTTGTAACTGCAGCAGAATATTTGATTTGATAAATAATTCTCTCAAAAAATAGACATATGAATATATTAATTGGTGAATCTAAATGTGGCAGTTTAAAAATATTTTTTAAGGTAACCTCTTGATAATGTAGAAAAGGGACAAACAGCTTGATGACTTTACAGGTAATCCTCAATTTACAACCATAATTAAGCCCAGTATTATGATCATAAATCATTGCATTCATAAGTCAAGCATTACATAACCAAATTCAAATTTATGATTTTTTTTACAATTGTCATTAAGTGAACTCTGCAATTGTTAAGCAAATCCATTTTCCCCCATGGGAATTTTTTGCTGGAAACCAGAACTAAATGCTGGAAACTGGCAAAACAAAATTGCAAATCATGGTCACTTGATGCTGGAAATGGGTGTAAAGGTAAGCCAGTTGACAAGCATTCAAAATGTGATCACATGGCTATGGGGGGGATATATAGCCATTACAACTCTGAAAACGGGTTGTCAGTAGCTCTGAGGGAGGTCTGTCATAACTCTTACTCAACCAGACATAAGTTGAGGACGACCTATATAGTTTGAGAGAAGGATAAATGGATTGATGTTCTTTCCATTTTGCCTCTATATTCTTATAGAAAGTTATCACAATGTGATGAGATTCATTTCTGAACTGGAAGTATTTATTTGCAAAAGTGGTAATGGACACAGAAAGCACACAACACTGGAGGCTTTTATGCTTTTTTATATATATATACCATTATTTACAGCAGGTATTTACAACAGATATATACAAAATAGTCCCCGTGTCAGGCTTCCTCACAGGTCTCCGTCCCAGCAACTTTCCCTCTCTCTCTCCTGCTTCCTTCCCCTTTCTGTCCATCTCCCTCCCTCCCCGTTTCTGACCTTGACAAGAGACAGAATGTGTGTGGAAAGAAAAGAAAGGATTGGACTTTATATAGTGTGCTCAGCATGGCTTAAATTTTCTCCTGCTCAGCCAAAACACCTACTGCTTTCTGTTGGGGGATGCTCTTCTCTCAGGATCTTCTGCTCAGAACAACCAGGACTTTCTCTATCAGTAGCCAATTTCATCCATCCCCTCCATGGTTTGGAGTGATGTCACAGCCTGCAACCGGTGGAGTTCTTCCTTCCTCTTCCTCTCTTCTTCTCTCCCCAAACATGAATTGGCAACTGCTTTTCATACTTCACTTCTGTGTCCAACTTTGCTCTCCAACTTTTCTTTACAGGTACTGTTCACACTCTTCAAGGGCAGAAGTCAGCTATTTTTTCTCCTTTTCTTCACTCGAATGACTGGCTCATACCAGAAGAACAGCAGTCATGCCAGGCCATACAAAGCCATATGCCACAAAGGCATCCAAGAGGAACTATTTCTCATGGCTCCAGTTTTATCATTACAATGTGACACTGAACAGTCCACTTTAAGAAGCCAGTCTTTTTTAACTCTGTGGACACTTCTGCCTCAGATCCAAGATTCACTGTAATACAAGCTAAAAATCCAAAGGTGGGCTAAAGTTACATCTTGTTCTGAAAGATCATTTCCAATTTAAATCATACAAATATTGTAAACTGACTGTGAGGGTGTCAATGTTTAAGATCTCGTAGGATGAGAGAATATTGTTTTAGGAATTTCACTAAATATTTGTGCTGCCTTGTTACAACTTTTTCCTCCAAGTGAAAGCAATTCTATCCAAATGCTTGTTCTGTTTATCTATTTATCCATCCATCCATCCATCCATTCATTCATCCATCCATCCATCTGTTCATCTATCCACCTCTGTTTATTTACAATTGTAGAAGGTAGAGGAATTCTACTGCTTACAAGCTCCTTCTATAACCAGCTGAAAGAATATGCATGAATAAACATAGCAGATTATAAAATTGTTGTTCAGTCATGCAGTTGTGTCTGATTCTTCGCAACCCCATGGACTGCATTACGCCAGGCCCCCCTCTCTTGCACTGCCTCCCGCAGTCTTCCCAAGCCCACACCCATCACACTGACTATGCTATCTATCCATCTCATCCTCTGCCGTCCCTTTCTCCTCTTCCCTTCAATCCTTCCCAGCATCACAGTC
>JANHZU010001984.1:80101-111650 GCA_032468055.1 Acrochordus granulatus
TGTTCTGTAGTAGTGCTCTGTAATGCACACACATATATATGCACGTGTATGCTTGTGTGTGCGCACACACATATGCATGCCAGGAGTTAAGAAATCTACAGAAATTGGCAGTGTGTAGTATTATAAGATTCCTGAAGATAAGCATGAATACTTGGAAGGGTTTCTTCCTTAATCTTGAATCTTAATTTCCCCAAAGATTAAGACAATGAGCAATTACATGTGGTTATATAAAATAGACCTGAAAATCAATATTACAGTCCTAAAGATAGTAGGGAAGACATTAAGAATGATCTTGATAAATCCACTGCTAATGAAAGACATGCAATGAAATCCTAAACAAATTTACAAGGAAGAAACCCCCTCTTGTTGTGTTGACGAGAACGTATGTCTGACAAGATATTCATCTATGCTGTGAGGCACATCTCTCATTAAAGAAACGGGACGTGACACTGGATCAGCCCAGCTTTTACATGTACAGTAGGTGTAAAATCTGTTAATGCTCTTGTTCAAAGCATTCCAAAATATTTTACTCTGATCTCAAAAAGCACAACATTTTGAGGTCTTTTATTATGAGAAATGGAACTCATCTAAAATTGGAGCTACTATCTAGAATGTTCAGAAGCTGGCTAATCCTAGAGTGTTTAGACCAATGTAAGTGCCATTAAATTTGATAAGGGTGAGGCCTATTAAGTGCAAATATTAAGGCCAAGATCAGAAGATTTTTCTCTCTTCTTTTTCTTGACTTTGCACTGTTAAGACCCACGGTAGTAAGATAGTTGGGACAAGGTCCATTTTAATTACAAGTTTGCATATTTTTTTGCTGGCAGAATGCTATGAAAGGCTTCTTCTATTGACTACATTTAATAACCAAAAGGCATTTTCTATAACATGGTACCTTCCAGATGCTTTGGACTAACACAGCCATTTTCCCACCAAGCAAAGCTATGGTGTTATGTTCTGGGCAGATATCACTTTGGGAGAAACTGAATTAAAGTTTAAGAACAGCTCTAATAGTGAAGAGCTTGGTTGCAGATTTTATTCTGCTTGTTGGTTCTTGAGTATTTTTCCCTTTTACTCATTTCTCCTTCTTTCCCCAACCTCCACCTTCTTAGCTGCACCCTTGAAGAAAGTATTATGCATTCCTTAGGCCAATTATTTGTCCCAATGCGTATTTTTAGATAGAAGTTATCTTTTCTCCACAAGATAGAAAATAACCATTGTTCTTTTCTTGTTGTCTGCAAGAGACTGATGGGCACATTGTCATTCTATGCTACACAAAGATTCATTGTCCCCTGATAAAATAGTTACATATTTCCCATAGAAATCCTGGTGTCACTTTGTGTTGGCGAAAGGTACACAATGGAGTCTAGCTCAGGAGCCTTCCATAGAAGGGGTGCGGATCTTCCTTCCGTGATAAGAAGTCAAAGCAATTTTTCATAGCTTCTTGAATACCTTTTATTCTAGACCTATCTTTCTTAAACTGGTGCCTTTCAGATATCTAGGATTACAATTCCCTTAGTCCACCAACCATTGATTATGCTTGCTGAGGGGCGGTGGGATTTGCAGCCTTACATATCTCAAGGGCGCCAAGTTGGGAAAAACTGTTCTCCATATGGAGCAAGAATACTATTTCAGTTCTATTGGTGTCCAAGGTGGCTTATTCCTCCAGCACAAGATGACACTTGACAAAAGTTGCATATGAGGGCATTCCTGAGATACTTTCTCTTGTGTGGAGTAAAACAGACAAGTTTACACCAAAGCCAGCTCACCTTCTTCATCAATTTGGGTCTTGATGTGTCTGTGCAACAGCAGGAACTGAGTCATTCCTTCGATGACTGGCCCACTGGCATTTGCACTTGAGCCTCTTCTATCCCACCTCACCAAAGTGTGGTCTTCTAGAGAACATGCTACTGTATCAAGAAGGGGGAAAAACATGCTCACAGATTGCCATTTATTTTAAAATGGCAAAACATGAAGAAGGAAACAAGCATGTCAGAAAGGTGTCCACCACCTTTTTTTAAAATTATCAGTTCATTATAATAGGTTTCTCCTTGGCATTTGTTAGTAAATGGTGTCATTTACAGGTTAACAATTTTCTATAATTTATCAGTGAAATATAAACCTGCAAAAGATGAGCCCGGGCAGAGAGTCTAGTGGTGCACTACGCCATGGTTTGGGAAGTGAATTGCGTGGAAGGGTCATTTTCTTCTAAAGATACAGAAATCATCAACATTAGCAAGGATAAAACATTTTTGCAACAACTCTGCTGTTTTTAAGTTATTTACTCCGAGTCTCCCACAACGGATATGCATGAGTGAAAGACAGAAAGACAGAAATGTTGCATCAGAGGTTTTCTTTTTTTTTTAACTGACTGATACTAGATAAGAAGTTATAATTCTGCAGCCATATAATGCAGCCATAATTCAGCTTCTCTGCATGTGTGGTGAACAGAAGATTTTTATCTGGATCACATGGTGCTCATCAGTGCTCATCCAGGCCCATGTTTATTTCTATAGAATGGTAAGCATTTCTGACTGGTTTGTCACATTTTATCTTCTCTTCCTGAAGTGAAAGAGGAGAAAATCTGGTCAACTACTAATCTAGGTTTCTTTCACTGAACTTCTACTAAGGTCCAGACTGGTTTAGATTTTTTTTACTTTTCTTTTTCAGGTTTTCTTTTTCCAAAGTTCAAAATTACAGACCCCAAGCAATTGCACTTAAAAGTTTGTGTATTTTCTCTGCTTGCTATTAATCTATTAATACAAATATTCTGTAGAATCTAAATGTTTGTTGATTAATAATTTAATTCAAACTCAGATTTGAGCTGCCATCTATAAAGGATTCAGTATTGATTCTTTAAAGATGTCCCTTATTTTATAGATTATAGAATATTTATTATCATTTTTATAGAGATGTCATTTATAAAATGACACAAATATATCACAATGCTGTAAACATTTAGTTAAGGGAAATTCCGTGGCCTTTGCTCATATGTAAAAAAGGGGCGCTTGTGTGCAAATTTACCCAATTATTCTGAGTAAATAAAATTGCAGCCTCTTGAGGAATGTACTTTCAGTGTGTGTATAAGATCAGAAGAACAGAAATTGTTTTCTTGGGTAATATTTTTGAAATTGTATATAGAGAAGTTTCACTTCAGGTAATACAAGTTATATAAGTTTTATAAGATCCCAATTTTAAAAAGTGAGGTTTATAGAAGTGCATGTAGTAATTTGGATCAAGGGAAAATTATCTGCTATAAAAAATGGTCTGAGGTAATATTCACGTGGAAAGTGAACAGTTAAGCAAGTCACAATAATGCGACTTTTGTGTAGGAAGATTATTGGAATTCTTTGAATGCAAATAAACTTCAGTTTTCAGGGAAAAAAAGATTGCAATTGCAGTGACTTTGTATGGCTCTGACCCACGATGCAGTTAAAAGGGGCTGAATGCTGATTCATCCATTTATGAAAATTTGAACCAAGTAAATGATGCACAGCAGGTGTTCTAACTGAACGGAGTAGGCATTAACTTGTCCAAGTAAATTCCTTGGTCAAGTTTAACTTTTATACTTTTACTAAATCAGATTATAATTATAATGATGGTGGTGGGAAGGAGGAGAAAGCAGCATCTCTTCGATTTTAAGCGCATTCACTTGAAAAGCTACTTCCGCCAATACAAAGTTCCGGGTGATCGAGCTCGGTCCTGGGGCTGTTTACTTGAAAGTAGTTCCACGATCTGCAATCACCGAGTCTCCCACTCCGCCAAAAAGAAAAAAAAAGATTTTACCCAGTGCCTTATTAGTCTACAAAAATTTGTAGCAGCAATACTTTATACAGGTTCTCCTAACTCTAAGACCTGCTGTGTTCAATCAGGTTGACTTTTGAGCAGAAACGAATGTGCTGCTAGCATCCTTTATTTCTTTGAAGGAGTCGCACTCCAAGAATGGTTTGGGAAAAGATGGGACGGGACGGGACGCGGGGGGGTGGAGAGAAATAACTCCTACCTTCGCGTGCTTAGAATAAAAACTTTTAACGGGAAAAGCGCGCCTTCTAAAATACAATCTTGCTTAAAAAGGCGATCTGGAAAGTGGGCACTGTTCTGGGGGAAGGCGTGGGGACACTGTGGAATTTTTCTTGAGGCCAACGAAGCTATTTTTGTTTTTTGTACCAAATACAGTCTTGCAAACCTCCGTCTTCCCCTTTCCCCCGCCACGCCATGTCCTCCTGCGCATCATTTACTCCATCCTTCCTGGGCTCCCGTCTCAGTTGCGCTGCGCTCTCCAGCCACCCCACTCCGAGCCCCTTCCAAGAAGGGTCCCAAGACCCGTGGCGCGCGCTCTCGGAGCTGGTCTCTTTTGGCCACGCCCCCAGCACAACCTGCCTTTGAACCAGGGCTCCGAACAAACCAGCACCAGCCTTGAAGAGCAGAAGCAGGCGGGTGCGTAAGGCACGGTGCTGTGAATCTCCCTTCCAAGAGGAAGGTGACTCGCCAAGGGAAGTCCCACGCGAGGTTTCGTGCCAATGGAAGTTCGGCTGCTGGCGCGCCAGGATGCAGAACCCGGGAGGGAGAACCTCGCAGCGGGGGCGGGGGCTGCGAGTGATATCACGCCCCCGCTGAAACGACCCCTCACAAACGTCCCCTGGCCTCTCCTTCAGGCAGATTCTGGGTACAGAGCTATTAAGGAAGAGGGAAAATAAGATGCGCTTGTAGGGCTCAAGTAGGGCTCCTTTAATCATCTATATTCCTCATAGTATAAAGTTTATACGGAGATAAGATTAAGTAACCCCACCCTATGATCTTTGTTTTTTCTGGTCAAAGGAGTCCTCGAGGTAGGTGTTCTTTGTAAGAGGAAGTAATAAATGGTTTCTTAATGTCAGATTAGAATCAAAATAAACTCTGGCCAATTGTTTTCAGCCAGCCTTTCCAAATATGGTACTCTCCAAATGTTAGAATTCCCATCCAATATGTTGGCTGGGAATTCCGGGAATTGTAATCCAATTTCAAGCAAGCACAACACTGAGGAAACCTTTTTAAAATCTATACTCATTTCACAATCATAGAGATTAAATGAGCCTGGGGGACTACGTAGTAAAAATTGCAAACATTTTGCAAAGTTTCTTAAAAAGGCAACTGGACCTTAATTACTTACTTAAATTTATTGAATTACTTATCATGACCTGGATTAATGAGAATATTCATAGACATCTGGGGGAATTCCTCTTGTTTCTTGGAATAATATTTGCAAGCCAGTTGGTCAAGCCTTCTATCTAAATGATTAGGATGTTTCTCATTTGTGATTGATTGATTGATTGGCTGATTTTAGTGCTCTCAACTCTGACTCCTACTTAGACAAGTCCTAGCAGTTCTGCATATAAAATACATTGTTCTAACTCTATATCTTCATCAGTGATCCAATATAAAAGAAAGAGAGTGTGCAGATTTTAAATGTAAAGGTAAGATAACATACAGAATCCTTTTCTTCCAGAAGATACATGGAACTGCAGGTGCCAAGAACTGTAAGAAGCTTCTGAAGAAGACATTCATACACCAAGTACTTTCAGGATGAAATGAAGTTGAGGAATATAGGAAAAATAACCCAATTGGGAAACTGTGTTAAGATGCAGCTCACCTCTTTCAAAAGCACTAAATCCATGTCTCTATGGAGCTCACATAAAATCTAACAAGTATTTTGAAAATCACCATTCAGGAATTACGTAGGCAGGTGTCACTCCTGAAGCCAAGCCAAAATGGTTTGGTTGTGTCCATAGCAGAAATTGTATTGGAAGAAGAGGGGAAATGCCACTTTAAAACTGGAAGAGCTGAAGACAGTTTTAAGTTAACATCCACAGATTGGGGATGAGACAAAGGCAATGTCATGAGGATATGCCACATTAAAACATTACCACAACAAATTAATGTCACAGGTAGGGGATGTGAGGATGTGTTTACAAGGGGAGAAGGGATATTGTCTGTGAACTGTGTTGACAGTTGCATGCTGGCTCTCCAGGGTTTGTACTCAGTGAAAACTCCTACTAAACAAATGACTGCAGTTGTTTTGTTGTTTAACTTGGAGCATTTCTCCAAGCCACAGACCTGAGACTCCATTACGAGACAGAACTGAAAGCCATAGATCCATCTGTGTGTGTTTATGCTTACATGCACACACATCCCACATGTAGGCTAGGAGTGGAAAATGCTACATAACTTTGGACAATTGGAAGAGGAGGGAAAAGGAGTCTTGCTGTAGTGCCAGCCTCTTGCTCTTTTTGTACACAATAGCAGTAGTACCCAAACAACAGAAAAGCATAACACACACAGTAAAAAGGCCAGTGTTCATGCTTGGGCTACTTTGCAATTAACAAAGCACAGCTATTATAGGCTACAATTACAAACTTAACAATAGCAAGAGTTATTTTAAGATCTTTAGTCACCAAAAGAAGCTGTGCATAGGATTCTTTCTGTCCATCCAGGAAATGGACTGAAAAGAAGTGTTAGTTGTGCTTTACAAATATCAAGTAAAAATTACAATAAAGCAAAACATGAACTCCTTATTCAATACAACCTCTGTCCTTGAAAAAGAGGATAGCTGATGGATCAATTTGAAAGGCATCAGGAAAAGAGGCTGGGGCTAGTTATTAGCTCAGAACCCAATTTGGGATACCATTTGGTAGTGTAACCTTTGAATGAAGCTAACTAGCAACATCTCAAGTTTCATGCAAAGGTATAATTCCATCTCCTCAATTACCCAGCATCTTACTATAGATGGAAGAGGATAAGAAAAATCAATAAAGGGAAAACAAGGACAAAATCATTTTCTCACATGAGCAAAGTATTTTCCATCTTATAGTAATGAGGGGCATAATGGAGCCAGTGACGCTTTTATGCAATTTTTATCCCAGCCCCACCAGTATCCCTGTTCTTTCAGTACTTAGGCTTTGTATCTTTAGCATCAATTGTCTTCTAATTTCATGTACAGGGTTATTGCAATTTATGTTGGTTTTGATTTATCCTAATTTTAATAAATCAGTTTTTGCAAGCTTATTCTTCTTTGAGCAAGTAGCCTTTATCATGAAAGCTAGAGAATCAGTACAAAGAGTTAAACTGAAAAGTATCTGGTGTACCTTCCAGTATTAATCCTGAGATATTACTATTTAGGCCTTAGCATTAGGGAGGTTGGTAGCCTCCCAGAGAAGAAGGCAACTAAAACAAACATGAAAAATAAAGGACCTTGTATATCTCTTCTCCCATATTTTCCGTGGTCTTCACTCTAGCCTGCCTAAATGGTCACTGGGACACATCTTGGATCCTTATAGAGCATAATGCCCCAAATGTTGCATCTCTCCTTGCCCCATAAAATAGTTAGCCATTAGGTTTAAAGAATCAGAACTGATTTTCATGAGAATCTGATTCCTTCATCTTTACTGTGTAAAATGTAATTACAGAAGATACCTATTCATTTTTCTCCCACAATCTTTTAATGGTTGTCAAAATTTAAAGGATTTCCTTCTTCTCTTTCTGCAGTGGTCCAGAAACCTTGACCTTGTACATAAAATTGACCCTATCCTCACCAGAATAGATTCTAGGCATTTTAGTAGACCACACTAGCAACTGAAGAGATCCTCAACAGTTCAGTTTTATTTCATTTAAACAATTATTCCTCTTCAAAAAAAAAACAAGAACAATAATCTTGAACATGAAGGCTATAGGCCTGAATTATAAGTAATGAAAAATAAAGTTCACAGAGCTCAGTGCCATTACTCTTAAATTAACCTGTTTAGACTTATTTTGATTGAAAAAAGGCTTGGATTGATACATGACACTATCATAATATGTTGCTTCATTAAAAACTGCTTCCCTTTCTTTTTCATTGGCACCCTGATTATAATTATGGTGATCTGTAAGACTGGACTTCAAAGTTGGTTTCACAGTGATAACAATAAATGTTCTTAATTCTAATCACATCTGAATGTCCATTCCTCCAATCGTAGTCTTATCCTAATTGGTTGCCTTGAAGATACATTGACTTAGATGACTTATCCATTGAAAATAATTAGATAAGTCCTAATTGAAGAACATACTGTATCAGAATCCATCTGAATCCACACCTGTATTGTCAAATATAGTGCTTGATCCCCCTTTGGCCTTATATTTGGGTAAACTTTAGGAGTATGGATTCATAAAACTCTCTGAAAAAGCAAATCCAGAACCAATTGATCAGTCATGCTTTCACATATATCCAGACTAACCCTTACTTTCATGGCAGCCATGATAAAGTAACTTAAGGGGCTTTTGGTTCCTAGGTCCTCCTTCGCCATCCTGGCTTTGGATGGAGTAGAAGATTCCATGTGGATCTTTTGAAGGCCCCAAGACTCTAAGAGGCCAGGGCTGGAACCTTCTCAAGGCCATTTTCTCTGTATCAAGGCCTTCCTGGTCCTCCCAGCAGCCCCTGCTGCCTTCTCCCTGGCTCCAGGAGCCACTTCTCCATCCACCTTCACCCACAGCTCATGCTGATCCTTGTCACTTGCCAAGGCCAGCCTTGAAGCCTGAGGTTGAAAGAGAAAGGACCAGAGAGCTGGTTCCAGTTTGCCTTTACAGGAAACCTTCTCCCAGGTAGCCCTGGAGGATCAGAGTAGTGTGGCTCTCTTGAAAAGGCAATGCTTAGAACCAGCATCAGTTTTCTGTTCTGAATGGAAAACATGCTGAGTGAAAAATAAGATGGTTTAAAGCTTTCCCCTTTCCAAAATGGAGGGGGAGGAGAGAGAGCTGTGAAGCTCTTCTTTTAGCCCAGAGATAGGAAGTTTGTCTCTTGTCAGATAGCAACTGCTGGGAACTGGGTTCAGCAATACCAGGAGGCCCTGCTGGCCAATGGGCAAATAGAGGACACTCTGAATCTGTTTAAGGGCATCCTTATTACTTTGACACTCAGTCCTGATACAAAAGCAGGACTGATATGATAGATATGATAGAACTGTAACTTGGAACAGATGAACTCCAACAATGTCTCTTCCCAAGAGAGTCCCATTCATTGCAGGACATATTTGACTGTGTCTTGAGCCTGTGTTTACCGATCTGAATGGCATTGGCAATGCAAGCTGGAGAGCACTTTTTTTCCAAAGGCCACGGGACATTTGGTCTGCTGGCAAAGATACTTCTGTTCATGAGAACAACAGCATCCTCAGTTTGAGGAGAAGAAGAGGAGAAAAAGTCTGTCTGAAAGTTAGGAGAAAGCTGAACAAATATCAATTGGGGGGATGTAAAACTGTGTGCTGGGCTTAGTTTCTGGCCTGCAGCTTTCCTGGTTTCTAAAATCCAAGAAGCCCCTGGTATCCTTGCATCCCCATATGACATTCCAAGAGGGTTATTCAATGTGCAGTTAGATCACTACAGGCTTAATTCATGGTACAGTTAGGTGACAGACTCATACCCTACTCCACCTTTCTTGTTAAATGGAAAGGGTTATATTCCAGTATAGCAAGGCAGCGTATTGGAGGGGCTCTGATACATTTGAGAAAGGAGCCCTTGACATGCCCCAAAAGCCAGTCCTGGATGCACACAATATAGTCAATGTAGGCTATCTTCTTTGGCTGCATTCACAAACACTTTAACCTAGTTCCTGAATTAATCCATTTTCTGATTTCCCATAATATGCTAAGCCACCCCAAAAAAACCAATACCAAAAAAAAAACTAAACAAGAATCTAACCTTAATCAAGCTTTGTTGGTTGTATAAATACAGCCACTGTAAAGTAGGGATATTTCATGAATGTTGTGAAGACACTCTGCTAATCTTGTTCCCCAATCTTCAGTCTTTATTTACATATTTTCCACTTACTCATTTGTGAGGTTGGGGGAAGGGTAATTGTGGAGATCGAATAAGTCCAGAGTGAAATAGCTGGACTTTGGGAGTTTGTTTAACCAAAACTGACAGTGGGTGGGTTGGTTTGTTGATTATTTGAGCACTTCAGTCAGGGGAATCATTTCTTCTTCTCCTCGCCCCTAGTGGTTTTTCTTGTCTCTGAACTCAGCCTAGGCAAATATTAGGTGGCATTAAAGTTCAGAGGTTATCTGAAAATGGGATTGGCAAGGAGAGGGTAGAAGAGAGAGAGAATGAGAGACAGAGCAGAAGCTTCCAGGAATAAAATATAACTATTGGGGCAAGAACTATTCTGTGCTTTATCAACAGGATGAAGAGGGGAAGTCAGAGATTTTGGTGTTTTGTAATACCCCATGGTCCCCATTGCCTTTCCATGTGGCACTGCTGGAAATGGCAGTTTACTATCATCTGAAGGCCCTCAGGTTCCCCTCCTTAGATTAATGGCTCTTTGTCTGTCACTGCACTACTATGGGAATTCTGTTTCCATCTGAGCCTTAGGAGGACTTACCTTGTATTTATTTACAGCTTAAAGGTGGTTATTTGGCTGGCTCAGAAAATATGGGTTTGTATTGCTGGACCTTAATATGTAGGAATGACTGTCAGGAGAAATGAGGCTAGGAGGAGGAAGGGATGGAATAATTCCTTCACTTGACCAGTTAGAAGGCTGACCCAGATCCCAAGGCAACCCTGGGAACAGCTCTGGAATCTCCTTTGACATGTGATGCTGGAGTGGTTCTGGAGACAGATTTCCTCGTGGAAAGAGGAATGTGGAGGGAGCCTTCGGGTATTCCTGATCATGGGATTAAGATGGGAGTCTCAACTAGCATGGTTGCAGCCGTGCTGCTGGTTCAGGCAGAAGAAAGAAAAAATCCTGAAGGAGCCTGACTCGTCGGCAGAGAGAAGGGTTCACTCGGCTCTAACTTGCGCACTCCGGAAAGCCATTTTGCTTTGCGATGAGTGCGAGAAAAATCTGCCCGAAGCCCTCCAGCCTGCGCCCTCGCGTTCAGTGCAGGGTGGGGGGAAATAATACTGCAAAAGCTCACAGAGACCGGGCTTAAGGAATGGGATGGACAGAAGTTGGCCTCTCTATAAAAGGGTTCTCTCCTTCTTTGGACAACTCCATTCCATGGTATTTCTCCACCCCAGAAAAGTCGTCTGAACAGACACCACCCTATGTCCAGAAGAGGCTGGCTGAGAAGTTCACCTGATCTTGGGGGAATGTTTTGCAGGTGCAGAAGTGGGTTGTAATTGGCAGCTCTTAAAACTCAGGGAACATCACCCTGAGCTTTGCCCCCACCTGGCAACCTTGGAACTCTGGTTTTCCAGAGCTTCCACTACCTGGACAGTTGGAGCTATAAACACTCAAGGGTTGGGAAGGAAGAAGAACAGAAATGTCCATGTGTCCATCTCCTCCCCAATCAACCCCTTAAGGGAAGGTTCCAGCAAGTGGGGCCATTTTCTTTGCTTCAAATTAATGTATTGGTGCTGGACAACACTTCATAAGCAATTCGTAGTGCTATGGAAAGATTGTTCTCTAATTTAGAAGAAATCTGGCCTCACTTAAGCCAGCGGGGGAAGTCAACTTCTGACTTTAGATCCACCGATATCCATAGAAATTATGTTGATGAAACTTAATATAAATTCAACCCAGAACTTTGTTCGCAGAACTTGCTGCACCAGAATATGACATTTACTTGCTTATTATTATTTAGAGATGTTTCAATGAATCTTGCCATTGTGGTTGGTGAATCATAATTTATGGTATAACTTCTTGTGGAATGAATGTGTCAGCTATGATTTATTCGCTGAACCACAATTAAATAAGCCATGGCTTAATATGTGTGAACCGAACCACTAAAGACGTCTTCCTTGAAACGCAGCAATTGTGGACTATCCCAAGCAGTTGCAGAGTTATGTGGAGTCTTTCTTTAAAATAGCAGAGGCAACATTTCCCATCATTTACCAATGGGTCTTTTATCTGTTTTCCTTAGGCACTCAGAATATATTTCTGTGTGTCATCACCTGAAATAGAGATTTTTTAGGAACACACAAACAACATGACAAATCATGCTAATTCTCCAATACCTATTTTAATCAACAGGCCAGTTTTAGGGGGAGGGGACAGAGTGAAAAGCTTGTTCCTGATGCACTCTTCGGTGCATTTCTATACTAACGATTTGGTGCGCTCTGCAATGGCGAGATAACAGCAATGAAGAGAAACGTCATATCCCAGAGCAGCGGCTGGCGGGTTCTGCCAGAGGCTCCATCCACCACTGCCGCCTTTCCCAAATGAAAGCAGCAGTCTTCGCAACTGTGCTCTTGTACAGAAGGGAATTGTAAATGCTAGATTTTGTGAAGTTGGTCATAGGCATCCCGTGAAATCCCCTGTAATGGTCAGCTTTCTCAACGATGCTATAATAAGACTTCAGCGGTGTCCCAAGCCAGACCCCTGGGACAGAACTGAAAGGGAAATCGGCTTGGCATGGGTCTAAGACGGATGCGCTGCGCTACGCTGCGACCAGGTCTAAACCGCAGGGCTTTCTCTTCTGCCCTTGAGGCTGAGTTGAACGTGAGGCCAGCACGGAATGGCCAAAACTCAGGGGAAGAGCCACTCCTCCCACTCACTCCCTGGCAAGCAAAATCGAGGAGTCCGCAAGCCGCCTGCTAGGGCTGGGTGGAAGGTCAGGCGGCGATAAACACTTTGGACTGGAGTCTCCCAAGTGAGTCCACCACACCCACAGCCCGGCTGCCCAACAGTAGTGCAAAAACAGAAGCCAACAGGAGGATCTGTCCTGAACTATCAAACCAGAGGGAATGGCTCCAGGGTAGAATCCTGCGCTCTCTTCCTGAATTTGTCAGTCCTGCAGTGATGTGTACCAAATGCTTTGGGCAGAGGGGTTAGATGTACATATTTCCTGACTATTCTTTTTCATTTTTAGATGGATTGAAAAAGCCTTCCGAATAGAAGGCAAAATATCTCCAATAACATCTTGTAATTAAAGTCCAGTTGCCTTTTTAAGAAACTTTGCAAATTTATGCAGTTTTTACGAGGGGTCAGACTGCTTTCCTGTTGACTCAATGCCACCTAAATGTCCAGACGTTTGTGGCAAAGCTCACACTGAGTTTAGGTCGTGGTGGTAGGTGAGGGTGAAGATGATATTATGGAAATATTTCCTAAGTGAAATGCAAAAACATCTTAAAATGGTGGCTAGGTGGTTTGAGAGGAAACTCCGTGGATATCAGGAACAGAAGCTTGTGCATTGTGGAGCGTTGTTTATGAATTTGGCAAATCCCATTTATTTTGATGGACTTGTTGGGTTATCAGGTTTATAGAACTAAAAAGTCTCATTTAAGCAAAGTGTACTTAATTACCCAGATCAGTTTTAAAAATAAATCTAACGGCGCTTTACTATGACCAATAAAATTAGTGGATGGGGCACCTTATTCACTTGCTTACAAGGACACCTAAAACACCTTTTTAAATAGTAGAAACAGTTCCACTTCATTTTGAAAAATATTCTGGCTGGACTTGGAAAAGGCAAGGGTTGTGGTTAAAGCATTGAGGCCTGAAGTCTCGATTCTCCCTTCCAAAGACATCAGGCAGGGATCCATGAAAACAAATTCTTCCCAATCTACCATACTATTATATTTCCTGTCCCTGAATTCAGAACCATGAGAAATTTCCCTGAGCCAGCATTTGCGGGCCACAGAATATTAGCAAAAGGCGAAGAGGAGATCCAGTCTGCAGTTCAGCTGATTTTTCCCTGCTAAAATTGGGGGAAGCATTTATAATTCATTATTACTATCTTGCACCCCTCTCCCCCCATAGGCCTTGAAGCCTTTAAAACAGAAGATACCCTTCTACAGTACTTCCTGGGAAATAACTCCCAATCTCTAAAGTAGTTTATAGGTTTACATATGCATCTACTCAAAACCCAGTATTTTAGTATTAAGTTTAGTAAAAGGCTCTCCAAAGTAAGCCCTGTTTGACCAAAGCGAAAAATACCTCTGAGTAAATATCGAAGGACTGACTTATTCGAAATCTGAGTTCATGTGCAATCACTGAAAGTTGAATTTTTGCTTGCTTATTCGGGAACAAGTCCAATGGTCTTTAGTAAATGCATTTAGGATGGAACTCTAAATGAGTCATGTAATTGAGCAGGAGAATAGAAGGCCGACCTTGCACTTATTCATTGCAGTTAAGCCCAATCAGTCCCAGAAGTGACTTCCATCCTGAGCCTTGGGGAGCTTTGCCGTAGATTTCCATAGGACTTGAATGGATACGAATTGCCTTTCTAGCTAAAATTCACTGAGAGGAAGACAAGAGTGGATGACTGCTTCAGTAAGATGGGCTTCCCTAGAAACCCTTCCTAGCAAGCGACCTCCTCCTCTCCCCCTTTCCTCCACTCCCACCTTCGCTCTGATGTCTTAAATGGCAGAAGCCCCTTGCCTGAAGTAGACGTTGGGATGAATCACACATTCTGGAGCGGGAAAGGGGGAAGAAAGGAGCGGAAAGTGGGGAGCAAGAGGAATCTAACAGACTACGGGGAGAAGAGCCCCCTTCCTGAAACTCGGCTTTTCAACGAAGGAAGCGAGCGGCACGGGAAGGAGAAGCCGACGCGGAGCGGGCGCGGTCTCTTTAAGAAATACGCCCCGCCAACTCGCGGGAGCGCCCGTGGCTCGCTCGCAGGACGGAGAGCTCGCAAGAGGCTCCATTAGGCGAAGGAGACTCGGTGGACGAGATCTATTAGCCGGGAGGACGGGCAGGTTTTGAACTTTCCGAGGCGGGGGAGGGCGGGGAGGAAAGGAAGAAAGAAGGAAGGAAAAAAGAAAGAGGGGGCGGAGCCTTGCTTCAACTTTCAGGCGTTCGTCCCAGGGCAGGTCACTTGAATCTCAGCCACCCCAAGCGACTCGCCTGGTTTCCTCGCCCCCCTCCCGCGCGCTCTCTAGAAGGGGGGCGCCGTGGCCACTTTCCCCTGGAAGTCGGGCCGCTCAGAAGCGTGGCGGCGCCTCTCGTACACTCAGCCAAGCCGAATCTAGTGGATTTAAAGTAAATAAAAACAGAAATAAAGCAGACTTCTTTCAGCCTCGGTGGGATCGTCCTCGGCAGCCTCCGGCCAACATCTCTTTTCTAGCTTTCTCTCCCTCTCGTAGTTTGTATTAAAATAAAAGGCAAGCCAAGAGCCCGCAAACTACAAAGGCACACACGCAGGCTACGACTCAGCTTCTTCTTGCTTATGGATTCTTTTAAAGGTGGGATGAATTTGGAAAGGCTTCCCGACAACCTGAGAACCCCTCAGGCGTCCCACGACATGGCTTCCAGCTTCCATTTGCAGAGATCTTCCGAAGGCAGAGAACCGATCGAGAACTCGGCCAGCGAATCTTCGGACACCGAAGCCCCAGGTAACGCTGAGCTGGGTGACGGGGGGGGCGCGGTTTACAGGAGGTAGGCAGAAAGACCCCTGCCCTCCCCAGTCCCTATCGAGGAGGACGCGGTCGGGCAGAGGATTCGCATTCAAAGCAGAAGCGAGTCAGGGGCGCCACAGAACTCCTTGGTTTCGGCAGAGAAACCAGGCGCGGCGAGATTACTCGCGTCCTCTCGGTTGTGACAAAATTTGCCCTCAAGATTCCCAGGGCGTCGGGGCACTTTTATTCTTCCCCCCCAAAATGTGCACTCCTGAATTTCTTGGAGAGCCTTTCGTTCGGGCTCCGATTTGTTTCAAACCTCATAGCAGTCCCAGCATGGATAGCGTAGACATGTCTAGCGTAGACATTTCCAGCATGGATAGCGTAGACATGTAAAAAGATCTCTCTGTCGGGCCGGGGAAGGCACCTATCAACATTCAGAGAGAAAAAGAAAGTGGTGGAGAAAGTGGCGTTTTCAGGCCCTGGCGAGGGAATGTGCCGAATCGTACTCCGCCCGGCTTTGCTTTTAATCAGAGATGTTTTCGTCGAGGAGAGGCATATTTAGGAGAAGGTTATCTAAAAGAGCACTGGCAGCAGTTTCCTCCGCCTTTACCCAGCCCCACTAGCAGGTGAACAAGCATAATTGCCGAAGTAATGCCTGTTAGGTTTTCCAACTGTTCTGTAAGTGCATGAAAAGCCTCTGCTTTGAAGAGGTGGTTCTCCTTGATTTCAGGGCAAGGGGGGGGTCACAAAACGCTCCCCAAATATAAGTGCACAGCAGCGCTTCATGCCTAAGAAAGTTTCCAAGTGCTCCATGGTTAAAATCTTGGAGAAGTTAACTCACTGGAAATGATAAGACCAATGCCTATGGCATACCATGAGCTAGAGTGAATCCTTCACAATTCTCTTTTCCCACTATCTGTATTGTAGACAGCAACTAAAAACACCTAAGAAGGTGTTGTGTTGCTGTGCTGGTGTGCATCTTGACACTCACAGTTGCTGTGCTGGTGTGCATCTTGACACCTGTTAGTGAGACAGCTCAAGGCTAGAGAGGTGTTCGAGGGGGGGGGAATAGTAGATATTAATTTAGGAAAGGATTTAATTTTCAAATTAGTGTGCAGGAGTAGAGCTTAATTTTCAAACTCCACATAATGGCTGCATTTTTATGTGGCATCTGATCTTGATGAAATTAATATCACACTTGAGCAAATCTGTCTGAATTCACTAACATTAATTTAAAATGTATTGCAGCAAGTCAATCCCACAGTTTAAGTACTGCTGAATTTAGACTTGTGCTGCCCAGGGACCAGCCCAGCATAATGTTTACAATTGCATCAATAACTACAGCTTAGAAATGATTTTCCCAAGCAAGGGAGAAAAGTATGAGGAGACCCAGTTCCACTCTGATATGCAAAGTATTCCAGTAATGTCTACAGACCCAATAGGAAAAATAAAATAAGGAACACTGCTAATTTTTAGTATTAGAGATCAGATTAAAAGGAGCCTGGGAATTTGAACAATAGGGCAAGTCAAATTGCTCTGAAAAACAACATTTTTGTCTCTAGATTTCTTATAAATAAATTTTAGGCTTAATAAGCCCACAGATAAATGAGGGAACACTGGTTCAGGTGGCCCAAGTAAAAATGTGGTGCTTTCTCGCCAAGTTATGTCGCCATTTTTTTTAATTTCATATTCCAGGAGTGGTTTGCAAGTGGCAGGAGCTCCAGTGCAGATATGTTTTACCCACAAGATGAGGTTCTTACAGTTGCATATGCTTGCTGCTCTAGCTCCTAATGGTGAAAAGGGCTTGAGCAAGCAGGGCCTGCACTTTCATTGCTTAGGTCCACTGGAGCTCAGCTTTCACTTCTTGTCTGTGAAAAACAGCGCAAAGGCCAATCCAAATTAAGCTGGTGTGGGTGATGATTCTGATGCTGAGTTGAGGCCTGAGGGAGAAGGCAGCTTTTCAGAGGAACCAGGCAAGATCGCACTGGTGGAGGAGGGCTAAACTTACCACCCCCCTAGAAAGCCGTGCCTTTGGAAATATTGTTTTGGAGCCTTGCCCTTGGTATTCCCTCCAGTCTCTCAGGTTCAGCTCAAGAAAAGCCAAGTTTACTAACCTGATCCAGGGCTGTGCCCTCTTTTCCACAGCCTTGCTAGGAAAAAGGTGAGGGTTGTGCCAGGCCTGGTTCAGGTCCTGGTGGGTAGGGAGGAAAAGGAGCTTGGCTTGGAGGGAAGAGGATGGTAGCTGCCTGGACATTACCAAGGCTCCCTTCCAAGAGTGGCTATCCATGCTGCATTGGAAGAAAGCCACCTTGGGATTCTCCTGAACCACTTGTCTTTTTGGAACTCCTGCCTTGGTACCTGGAAAACTTTGATCAGAGCGTAGAATATCAAACTGAGTAGAATATCAAATCCATGCCTTTAAAAAGAAAGATGGGGGGGGGAATCTAGTGCATGCATTTTGGTTTTCAGTGTACAGAATAGCTTCCGAAGCCGATTCATATCATGAAGTTGCCTAAAACCTTTATGGGATTATTTGTTTCCAAGCAGCAACTTGCTGCCCACAGATCAATGTGAATTTAATCTTGTTGGTTGCCTGACATGTTTCTGGCCCACTTTTCTTTCTTTCCAGAAGCATAAATAATTTCTGCATTTTTATGTGGCATCTGATCTTGCCAAAATTAAGCCAATGGGTTCCTCTCAATTTTCAATATGGAAGCAAAGTATTTTTATCATCTACTAAAATCAGGGGAACATAAATATCTTATTTTTGGGTGGATCATGTCTACAGTTCCTCTTTTCAATATAACAAGAATGTATAAATATTAATGTGGGGGGTAGGTCTGTTTATGCATCCAAATATAGTAGATGCATGTCACAATACATAAACAACAAAAAGATGACTTTCCTCACTTTCTACAAATATGTAGCAGAGACCCACAGTTCCTTTACTACATGCATTAATCTGATTTATATATTTTACTTTAAGCAAGCTACTAAAGAAAGCAAACATTGTGGATTATTACCCAGGTCAATTACAGAACCTTGTACAGACAATTCTGTGTAGTTCCAATTACAGTACATTCAAACTGCAAATGGACACACAAACAAGCAAGTTTCCAATACTCTTTTGAAATACTTACATAATATCAATTTAGAAATTGATTGCATGTCTATAATTGTGCTGTCAAGATGAATAAATTGATTAATCCTCTTTAACTGCTAGTTCAGTCTTGAACTTTTCTTCTTGGATGTAAGTCCAATAGACTTGAATGATTATTGCTTCCGTATAAAATCCCCCCACCAGGCTGCAGCCTGAACTACTTCAGTAACAGTTGCACAACCAATTTAATCATAAGTATTTGGACTGAAAAGACACTGCCTTAATTTATCTCAGAAGCATTCATTTCCAAGTCCCAATAGACTCACTATGATTTACAGGTTGCAAGTTGGCCAATTTGAATATAATTTCATTATCAAAGTGGTAGCATTAAGGGATATTTATGTGACTTGTCAAGGTGTTTAACTGAACAGCAAGTCTTTTCAGAAGTTGGTTCCACTGAATTCAGCTACACTTTCTTCAGGAGACCTTAGATAGTAGAAAATCCTTTGTGTGTGTTGTTCAAGTCAGCATGGACTCCTGGCAACTGGCTGAACAAGTCCCTGAAGTTTTCTTGACAAGATTTAGGAAATGGTTTACCATGACCTCTTTCTTAGGGCTGAGGGGGAGTGACTGGCCCAGCTGGCTTTGTGGCTAAGGCAAGACTAGAACTCACATTCCCCGGCTTTCTGGCCTTATGCCTTAACCACTACACCAAACTGGCTCTCAAAAAAAATATCCAAATGCTCTCTAAAAATTCACTTCCGTTACACAGATAATAAATTGCACTGATATTCTGAATGATTCCTATATCTCATCCCCTCTGAAATATAATGGGAGCAGTCAATTTAACTAGTGGGTATATGCTCTGAACTAAGACGAATTGTTTGCATCTGGGAACTCTGATGCATTTTGAAGATAGAAGCACTCTCCCATTTCTTGCATTGAAGCCTATAAAACTTGGAGCTTAGCTGAGGTTTGATCTTGACTGGGGCCTGATTTCTTCACTCTCTCATTTGCCTCAATGATTAGATTAAAGGTATGGTCTTCATGCCAATGGGTGTGTTACTTCAAACTTGTACAAATTTTAGCCATTAATGTACAAACGCATTTTATGTTTTCTGGATACCTTTATGTACAAAATGCATCTTTTGTATTTTTGAGCAGATAAAAATCTAAATTTATAAAATCTCCTTATCTCAAAACTTTAAACAGAAATTTTGTTTTCTTAATGTTATATCATTATAATTAAATGTAAAACTAGGTCCTGAAAGCTCATCCTGAGGGTAAAAGTTCCAAATTCCAAGGTATAAATACTCCTGTCTTTTCCTCCCACTCCTGCAGTTTATGAAAAAAAAGCTTGTTCTCTAAATACTGTAGTTATACCACTCCTGGGAGAAGTATATACTGTAACCTTTGTAAGTTTAAATAGTCAACATAATAGAAAAATGCCCCAAGAGAACCAAAGTGAGCAGTGAATGTCTTATTTTTAGATACAGCAAAGATTCTGAAATGATTTGTAAATAAAATGTTATATTATCTCACTTTTATTTTTTTAATTACATGTATTACAGTACAGTGATTTTTAAACAGCATTTTTCTCTATTTTGTAGCTTATTTTATAGCTTTCTGAATCTTCTATGCAGAAGAGCACAGTTAGATTCAATCCCAGTTCATTTCTGGTCCTTGTTTTTGTAATGGAAAACCATCCTTTTTCCAAACTTCAAACTTTTTGAAACAGAGAAGCTGGTTCCAATCCAAGCCTTCTCGCTGCTGCGAAATGATGTATAATTTACGGAAGATTCGGGTTACAGAACAGCAATTCAGACTTTCGTATTAGTCAGCTTGTTTGCAGGGGCACGGTTGCTGGAGCTGTCGGGTTAAAAGGCCCAGCAGAAATCCTTTGATTCTTTCGTGATAAGAATAATATTACCCCAGTCAATCCTTACTTTGGTCTCGGCCCTTTTCCTTCTAGAAAAGGAGCCAAGCGGCGTGCAGAAAAGCGAGGAGGGGAGCGCAGATGACCCGGCGAAGAAGAAGAAGCAGAGGCGCCAAAGGACTCACTTTACCAGCCAGCAACTGCAAGAACTGGAGGCCACTTTCCAGAGGAACCGTTACCCGGACATGAGCATGAGGGAGGAGATCGCGGTGTGGACGAACCTCACGGAGCCCCGAGTCAGGGTGAGCCACCTCTCCGGTCGCCTCTCCGAAGCTCTCCCGCGCCACCCGCCCTGGGCCCCCGTCGGGGGAGAGCGCAAACGCAGCTCCTCGGAGCTGAGTCCGTCGCGGTCCCAGCCTTTCCCGGGTACACGCTGCCTGCGGGGGCCTCGACTGGAAGCGAGCCCCTCCTGCTGCACTGGGCCTCCGCGCGTAAGCTCTGCCGACCTCGGGGGCGAGGACGCCCGGAGGGAGATCCGGTGGGGCGGCTGAGCCTCGCGGCGCGAGCGGAGGAGCCCGGGCGCGCGGGAGCCCGGTCTCCGCGCGGGAGGGGCGGGCGCGGAGGAGGGTCGCCGCGGCCCCCGGGCCTGGTCGCGGCCCTCTCGGTGCGGTGAGGGGGCTCGGAGCCGCTGGACTGCGTTTAAAGCAGGCAGGGGGGAGGCCGGTCCGGGAAAGAACAGGCCTGCACCTCCTCCCCGGCTTTGCGCACCCGGATCTGAATTGCTTCCAAGCTTTTCGGGTGAGGAAAAGCCCTCGGAAGAAAGCAAGCCAAAGGGGACAGAGCCTTGGAGCCTGGAGGAGGTTTCTTCCACCCTTGGCAACGTGAGCGGGGGCTCCGATATTATCTGGCCTCGGTTACGGCCAAGTAAGCGCCACTGAATCGCTACCTCATTTGGGCGCCTTCTCTCCCCGCGTTTTATTCGAAGAAAGAAATCTCACGGGGGTTTGCGTGGGAACCAGGGTGCCTAAAGTGACTCTGCACCCATTTACTCTGAAGCAAGCTCAAGGATGATGGCTGCCTCTCCATTCCTTCCGAGTGCAATAAATATAGGCTGCAAAGCTGGGAGCTACTTTAAAACAAAAAAGGCCAGGTTTAGCTCTGCTAAGTCGCTGAAATCAGTGAGGTGAGTTGTCCAACAGCTAAATCTCCTTGATTTCCTTGAGTCTCTTCTAAACAGATTATTTCTGTTATTGGATTGTTGGATTTTTTATTCTTTGTTGAGTGCAACCCTCTGGACACTCTTTAAACGAGGCTCCCAAAATCCATCAAAAGGACGACCTACGCGTTCCTCTAAATTTTGGCTGAGGGTCAGTCCTGAGGGAAGTTTCGCCATTTCTTTAAAGAGGAGCTTCCACAAAAATGTGTGGAGCATCCAAATGGGACTTAAACTTTCTTGGGAAAATTTTCTCTAAGTTCCAACCCTAGCAGTTTGCAGAAGCGAGGTAAAAAGCAGATTTTGAATGATGATATTGGTTGAAATTCCTGGTGGGAAAAGAGGCTTCTACAGATGGCTTGTTGAAAATGAAATCTCTCCCACCTTCCCTCTATTATCTTGAAGTAACAGCCTTGTTGGGAAAATGCTAGTAGGATCACAAGCCTTCGTGCTTATTTATTAGGTCTGGCAAAGGAGGATTTACCCAAGATAGACACATATTGCCCAAGATTTACTGTTTCCCCTGGGTTGATTAAATGCAGCCATTTAATAACAGAAATTCTAGTTCATCTTTGCACGATTGTGGTGGAGAGAAAGAGGATACAAGCCTCCGGGTGGGTGGGCTTTATGAATGTACTCTTTTTCACAGGAAGAAGGAATCTGTAAAAACACACAGATTTTTTCCAAAAGCCAAGTGAACAAGGAAACTTTTTTAGTCCCAGTTCCTCCATGGTCTAAGTGGGCAGGAAGCTTCTTTCTTCTTCTTCATTATTCTTTATTGGTCAAGCATGGTTAGACCATGCAAGGAATTTGACTCCAGTACAGCAGCTCTCAGTATACTTTCAAAACAGCAGTACATAAAATAATACCAAAAACAAATAAAATTATGTGTTCAACAGTAAAATGTGCATTCAAAGTATACAGCCAGTAGAAAAAGCATAAAGTGTAGAATTAGAACCACAATCTATCCAAGGATTTCTCAACTGATTTCAATAGATGCGAGTTTAGCTCTGAGTTTAAATAGGAAATTTCAGAAGAAATGTCAATAGGAAAAGATTAGGGAGCAGCCATGTGTGAGTGTGAGATGAAAGAAGCAGATTATACGAAACCAGCTGGCATGTACTGGAAAAGAATCAGAGGATTCCCACCTCAACTCAGGTGTTGACCCCTCTATAGAGCTACATTATACAGTGTTGCATTTAAGATTTGGGTTAATCAGGACAAGGCCAACAATGGAACTAGAAAAAGAAATGCAAGTATTGGGTTGTTTTGATAGGCAGAAATTTTTCACTGCCACTGTCATCCTGCACCCTAAAATATTGGTGTGTATCCAGCCAGTCCTAAGCTCTTAAGTAGATGTCTTGCATAGGTCAGTAGGGCTTAATCTCAAGGAACTGTACATAGTTCTGGACTGCCAAAAAAAAGGAAGTAAAAATTCAGTGAGAGAGTTAGGTTGTGATCTTATTCATAATGACACTGAGTAAGCCCATGTTTAATGAGATATCACAGAGTGTCAGTTGGCCTTTAACAACAGACTTTCTTTAGTCAAGGCAGGAAGATAAAAATTCCATTACAGTCACTGGAAATCAGCATACACATTCTGGCAAGATTCAGCAACATGCTAAGCTAAATTATATTTCTTCAAAATTTAATGTGTTGTGTGAATCTTTTATATTGCAGTTGTCCAGATAAATCCAACTGTGAATTATACAATAAACCATGATAAAGCAAACTCTAATTTACTGTGTTGTCTAGCCATAAAATTGCTAAAATTTGGGCAAAATTGTGCCCATAATAATGGAAGTAAATCTTAGTAAAATTAAGGCTTTTACGTATGTTGCTTCCCGAGTGGTATACCTACTTATATAAGTGTGAGAACTATACCAATTATTTAAAAATAATTGAAATAATGAAATAAAAATAATATTTATGGGGGAAAGGAGGTGGCAGGTATTTGGACGACTTAATAATAATGTACTAACAGCCAGTTACTGTGTATGAATTTCTGTGTCCCTCAATTCATGTCATCTCTGAGATATCTGAGATTATACATCACTTCACTGTAATGGAGTGATATATACTTGAATAAGAATAATTGCTGGGTAGTGGGTTTTGTTAAAATCAGCAGAACCTCCAAATCATGAGCAAGAGGCAGATTAAATTTAGCAAACAGGGCTGGATTTCTTGGTATTCCAAAATCAACTGTTTTTAGAGACATGCCTGCATAGCTGATTGGCTGGGATTTCCTGCCTGCAGTGGCAGGAATTGCTTATATTTGTTTCAGGAGATCAAGTGTCAGAAATAACCTGCAGGACAAGCAGAATTGACATTTTAATACTCATTCCCTTTGCTTGTTTTGTATGCTGGATTTTTGGTTTATTGATTTTGCATCTCCCTCCCTTCAATGTCACAGTTTGCTTTATGGTTTCAAGAAGGCAAATGAATCCCACAGTTGCTGAAGGTGTGGGTGCATTTAATTTCTACTTGAGTTGGATACAGTAGTTACTGATCTAATAGGCTCTAACTGGTGATCACCCTGAAGATATGACAATATTCCAGAGGTAAAAAGTTACTGAGGATTCCCAATAATTAAATGGGACACACAGGAACAAAAGACCAGCTGAAGTGTTTTCCAAGATCAGCCTGGAATATTTTAGCTTTTTTTATATCACAGATCTTCTTAGTGGACTTGAAAGGATATTACAACTTAAATTAAGTCCACATAGATTGCAGACTGTTCTTGTCATCTATTTATAATCAATGTATGAGCCTCACATTTGGTCCCCAAATGGGATCTACAAAAACTTAATGTTTTTAGAAGGCCATGTTAACCGCCCCCCAAATACTAGCAGATAAGCAGAGGCTTAAGTGACTTTAGGCATTAGGCGAAAGGGAAATCAAGAGTCTCCTCATTTTTATTATCTAGCCTATTCCTGTGTCTTTTGAAACTGAAATTAAATTCCACTGATTCACATAACATTTTTTCTCCTTGAGAAAAAAGCAGCCTTGCCTTCCAATACTGTACTGCAGTTGCTTACTGGGAGTAAGTTGGATGGAACTCAGAGGCACTGTCCAGGACTTTCCTGAAACTTTGAGGGCAGAAGGTTTATCCAAGCATTTCTTCCAGCCCCTTTGCTGTGTTCTATGTATCTTCTTTCCTGCACTGTTTTCTGTACCTTGAAGTCAGCAGAGAAATCTAAAATGCTAAGCTTAGCATTATATTTCAGCTGATTTGTTATGCTGCCTTAAAGGAAACCATCTGATCCCTTCAAATCCTGAATTATACTTCTGATGAGCTTATATTCCACGGATGGGGTGGGAGAAATTCCACCTTTAAAAAGCCTTGGGGCTGCCCCTTGATGAAGCATTTTGAAAATTGCATGGCAAAGATTTTTTTCTGAGGGGGGGAGAGAGACTTTGTATGCTTAAAGAAATATGGCATTTTTGCAGCAAAAGCAGAGAAAATTAAGATGCAATCCTCTTCACATTTATCCCTAAAAATCAGTGAGAAAATCCATTTTGAGCAAAATTATAGAGGTACACTTCCCTGAAGACAATTTCTACTTGAGTTGGATACATTTTTGGTTAATTTTAGCACAATCCAGCCAAAGTTTGTGTATTAAAGCCCAACTGATGCTATTTGGCCTATTCTGTTCATCCCCAATTTACTCAGCATTTGATCTAATTAATTGCTACAAGGTTAAAATCCTGCTGCAATCAGCGGGGCTGTAGTTTGTTCTGTCACTGATGTGTCATGATACTTAATGGATTTGCCCTGTTAGGAAGGAGCACTTCATAGAAAGTTATTGACCTAATCATTTAATGTGGAGGCCGGACTTGGCGACAGTAGAGAAGGATTAATTCCAAATTAACATGGGATGCTGGACATCTTCAAGCAGAGGGTAGACAGCCATCTGGTGCTTTAATTTGGATTCTTCTATCAAAAGGTTCAAGCAATAGTCCACGTTCCCTCCTTCAGCCCCCCCCCCCATGGTTTGAAGGGGGGGGAAATCAACAGATTACTCCATTTCCTTCCAAATCTTAACTGGAACTCTTCTGTAGTTAGTTGTATTTTTCTGAAACTTTAATTTGGCCAAATTTGCTAAGAGGGCTTTCTTTCAAAATGTCTAGGGGCCGTCATTAAAAGTTTAGCCTCGTTTTCAGGAAATCCCTGTCTGGAAGTACTTTCTGAGAAGTGAATTACAGGCTGCTTTTTGGCTTTTTCCGGGTTTTCTCTTGTGGAGTTTCAGCTAATTCTTCCCTCCTCCCTCCTCCTGCTTTCTTGCAGAAACTTGCCTTTTTGTTTTCATTTGGTTAAACCTTCCGCTAAACTGGCACATCTGATTTGCAAAGAACTTTGTAACACAGGGAACAAAACTGGCACGCACAATCCTGTGAGTGTAGCCTGACCTTCAGTGAGGCTTTCAGTATAGTGCTTCCAAAAAGAGGTCTAGGATGGCACTGATGTCCTGCCAGAATTAAATGGCCATTGCTTTGTTTTGAGAGCCAGTTTGATATACTGTAGTGGTTAAGGCATCAGGCTAGAAACCAGGTGACCATGAGTTCTAATCCCACCTTAGGCATGAAGCCTGCAGGGTGACCTCAGCTAAGTCACTTTCTCTCAGCCCTAGGAAGGAGGCAATGACAAACCACTTGTGAAAAACCTTGTCAAGAAAATTGCTGGGACTTGTCCAGATAGTTTCTGAGAACCTGACATGGAAGGGGGAAAAAAGGATTGCACTTCAGTCCCTCCAGAATTACATGGCCACTGCTTTGTTGTTGTTGTTTTTTGGGGAAAAAAGCATTCCCAAGGAGTGGTTGGATTCCTAGTTTGGCTGGTTTTAACTCTTAAAATATAGCTTTTTCCACCTGCTTGCCTTAGTTGTAGCCACCTCCTCTGAAAATCCTAACCTACCAGTTAGCAGTTCCTTAGACTATTTCCCTCAGGAATCACATGGCTAAAGCCTATGCTTGCTGCTCTTAGAAGAGGTAGAACCACTGCAACTGTGTCCTGCCTCAGGTTATGAATGAAGTGCTTTTCCAATGTTTTTGAATCCGTCAGTTTTTCATGAAAACAAAATGAAAGCCTTTCCTAAAAGATTACTTTCCCAAAGATTGCATAGTTTCTCTCCAGTCTTAGACCAGAGCATCCAAACTGATTCTCTTTTCTGAGAATCTGAATAAATACTGAATATTCCATGAAAAAGCAGATACTGCTTTTGATAAAACACAACAGATGCATAGGACTGAATAGCTGTGTCTATCTTTGAAATACTTGTCTCATCCATTTTTAATTTCCAGGAATAAGACATTTTTGTTTGTTTTTTTAAGTTGGACAAAGCCAGCAGGATCAGTCTAAGAACAGCAGTTTGGGCAAGAGGTTTGGCCAGAAAGTGGTTAATGGAAGGGAAACAAGTAAATGAAATCCAGAGATCTTGAACAGGAAACAAAGGAGATGCCAAGTCAAGCCAGCAATCTGTAAGCACAGATTTCTCAAGGCCCCAGTTGCAAAATGGAAAAGCCATCTCCAGAAAGAAATGTCAGCTATCTATCTAATTAAATGCTACCTGAGACAAATGCTTTTGAGATAAAGGGCAAATACTGAAAGCATTGATAGGATGTCTTCTTCCAGGAAAGCTTTCTAAAGACAAGAATTTTCTTTAAGACAAGAATTTCTTTCATGGTAAGCTGCTTTTCAGAGGTGTCTCTTGCCATGGGTCATAGTGAAGTTGAAGGCTGGAACATTTGGAAGGCACCAATCTTATCCCCACTTTAAAGTCTATCCTCTTAAATTATTATTAAATATTAATATTAAAAATCTATCCCCATTCTCTTTTTTATTCACAGGGCCAGGCATTTATAAGCTGTGATGGCAGCAAATACCCCAACTAGGCAACCAGGATGATTCACAACCTTTCTTCTTAGAGCAGAAATGCAGATTTCTCATAGCTAGTAATAAAGATGTCACAATGTTGCATAGGATTAGGCTGAAAAGAGGTAGGAAGAGCAGTACATTTTCTCACTGACTCCCTGAAAGCAGATTGAAATATTGTTAAATTTATTGAGTAATGAATCAGTTAATGCATTTTTATTATATTTTGATAGCTTTAATCTTATTCCAATCAGTGTTTTGATTATAGCTGTTCTAAAATTGAACCTTAAGAAATCAGTAGTAAATAGAATGGTCAGAGGTGTTGAGACATCTTCTCAACCAAGCTCAAAACATCAGAGGGGTGAGTTGGCTGAAGAGATAGTAGAAATCTAGAGATTTCTGAAGAAAGTGGAAACCTAGAGACAGGCAAAGAATGGTGCAACAGAATACAAAATTGATCTAACAAATTTATCCCTCATGTATATAGCCATCCAACCAACCATTAAGCCCCCTTTACATCTCTATGGATAAAAGTTTAAAATTGGGTATCAGTAGAAGGGACCAGGTAAACTTTACCACACCATACTTAATTTAAATCTGAAGTGCTGAACCCCAGAATGTATTCTCAATTATACATTATAAGACCTCAACGCAGATCTTAGCTTAGCTCATGAAAACAAAGATGCCCAGAATGTTTTTACATTGCCTTAGATGAGCAGAATCAACCATATGTAGGATCAAGGAGGAAGAATGGCTACTCAATAGATAGGCAGTGTACTTTGGCACCTCTTGTTTTAGAAGAAAAATAATTCTGAACAACTGTAGAAAACTTTCTCATAGGTTCCTTTCCCTTCCAGGTTACTATACAGTATTAAGCTGTGAGCCACAATTCAACAGGGGATTCCTAAGCTGCCCAGATGAGACAGCTTTGAATCATGCTGATGAGTTTCTGGATCAGAAATTACTAACCTCTGGGCTGGTGGACACCTTTAGAATTTTGAGAGCTGGGGGCAAAAAATACTATGTCCTTTATTACCCTTCCCCAAAGCCTCCTATAAAAGATTGTTTTTTTTCCTGAGCAACATTTCCAAACAGCAATGGAAGGCAGCTGCCCACCATTTTTATTTTGTGTAATGAGGGGAGAAGCATTCTTAGAAATTAATATGATACTGGAGATGGGCAGATTACTTTGCAAAATGTCCATTGTCAACGTGAAGACTGCTTTTTGGTGACTACACGGATAGATTTTCTCCATGATGTTCTTCCCTAATTTGCTCATTCAGCTCTTCCAAAGATGCACTTGTTGCTACTGTAACTGATACCTTGCTACTAGCCACCCTCTTCTCTTTCCTCAGATTAAAGTAAGAGTAATTAAAACTAAAAAGAAAGTATGGCACTGCCCTGGGCTGTGTTCATAGTCTCTTTGGGTGATTATGGACACAGTGCTATGATGGGACCCCCAGTTTTGGCTGGACTCTTTAATCATGTGTTTCAGTTATTAGTTGGGGAAACTGCTCTCAGTTTCTTGCCATAAGGCCGGAATAGGCAAATTTCAAGCTCACAGGAGCCCTGTTTTTCTTGGAACCCTTCTTTGTATCATGAAAAAGCACCATTCAACCCAGGGGTTCCCAGTGCTTGATTCTGCTGCGTGTGTGTACACTTGAAGGGAGCTCCCAGTCTTTCCCATAAAGATGCATCCCTGGTCACCCAAAGCTTTCTTCACTTCAGCATGGTAATTTAGGGCAGGTGGGCAGAAAAACCACCCAACAAAATGTCCAACCATCACAGCGTATCTCCATTTTTATCTCATGTCATAAAAGTAAAGTCTTCCTCAAGGTCCACTCCTGGTGAATCAGACAGTTACCTTTATCAACATTACTGCACTGAAATTGTTTGCCTTCCTCCAAGAAGTTTTTCACCTTCCAGTTTAGCCAATAGGTAGCCTTGAAAAATCCTGGCGGTCTCGTTTCCGAGCGCTAACTGCCCAGCCTTGTTTAGCTTCTCACAAGACCAGGTTGTCCAGACCGTTTTACGGACTTCCCAGGGTTGAGGACGACCGGAGGGGCCCCTTGGGGAGGTCTGTCCTGTGCTCGCTGCGGTCACCTGTTCGCCTTCGATGCCTGCGGGAGCCCCGAGGGCCAGCGAGGGCGGCCGGGCGGGCGCTACCGTGAGGCGGGTAGCCCCTCGCGGGTCGGGCATGGCGGGCGGCTCCGGCGGGGACGCGGCGCAGCTGCCGAGCCGTTTCAAGCCGCCGGGCACCTTGTCTTTTCTTCCCCTTCCCCGCAGGTCTGGTTCAAGAACCGGCGCGCCAAGTGGCGGAAGCGGGAACGCAACCAGCAGATGGACCTTTGCAAGAACGGCTACGTGCCGCAGTTCAGCGGCCTGATGCAGCCCTACGAGGACGTGTACCCCGGCTACCCGTCCAACTACTGGCACGCCAAGAGCCTGGCGCCCGCGCCGCTCTCCTCCAAGAGCTTCACCTTCTTCAACTCCATGAGCCCGCTGTCGTCGGCCCAGTCCATGTTCTCGGCGCCCAGCACGCTGCCCTCCATGAGCATGCCGTCCTCCATGGGCCCCTCGGCCGTGCCAGGCGTGGCGAACTCCGGCCTCAACAACCTGGGCGGGTCCTCCCTCAACACGGCCATGTCCGCTCCCGCCTGCCCGTACGGCCCGCCGGGCTCCCCCTACAGCGTCTACAGGGACACCTGCAACTCCAGCCTGGCCAGCCTGCGGCTCAAGTCCAAGCAGCACTCGAACTTCGGCTACGGCGGCCTGCAGAGCCCCGGCTCCACGCTCAACGCTTGCCAGTACAACAGCTGACCGGCCTCCCCCTGCTGAACGGGACGCGGCTGCGCCAGGCCCGGGACTCGCCGGAGGAGGAACGGGGCGGGCGGGCCGTCGCCGGCGAGGAGCGGGAGACGGGCCCGACGACCGACCGAAAACACAGGGATGAGTTGCAATGTTTTTTCTCCTCTGGATGATGCGGGTTTTGTATGCGTGTTTACTTGAACTTGCACAGGACCTTCCTTCCACGATCGTCCACTTTATACGGGCAGCAGGCGCGGAGGCGGGCGCGGGGGAACGGGAGAGTGACGTTGCCGCGCGCTCCGGGCGCCCGTCGGGCGAAGCAGGGAGGCGCGCTCCGCGCTCGCCCCTTCTGGCGGGCGGGGCTGCGCCGCGCTCGTTCCACGGGGACGGGTCGCCGGCGCAAAGCGGAAGGACGAACCCCTCCGAGCGGCGGCGTCGCCGCGAGCGGGGCCGGCCGCTCCCCCGCGGCTCCGGTTCCGTCCGCTTGCCCTGGCGCTTGCCGTCGAGTCGGCCGTCGTCCTCTCGGTTTGGCGGGATTTCTCCCTTGAGCTGGAGCGCGGGCATCCAACCGGTCCCGGCGGCTGAAAAGGGTCCTTTCCTACCTCTCGTTCTCTCCCAAGACTGCAGTCCGGTATCCCTCTCTCTCCAGCAAGGAACTCTGTGGAGACCCCCTCCCTTGCAGAGTCCCACCCTGATAATCAAATTATCGTTTGTCCTTATTTAAAGGAGGTTTTTTAATTTAAAAATTAAAAAGAAAGGAATTCTCGTAGAGAATCTAGGGAAACTATTAAAAAGAAAAGACAGAAAGGGAGTTTCAGAAAATACTGCATCTTAAAAAAAGGAGAAGAGTGACCTCATGGATGGGTAAAAGAAATTGGGGGGGGGATTGAATTGCTAATTTCTCCGGTTTTGGATTTAAATCAATAAAAGCAAAGAACCCAGACAAGAAATCTGAAAAAGATGTTATGTGTCAAGTGTAGATAATACTTAAAAGGATTTTTTTTGTTGGAAAATTTTAAAAAGTATGAAACTGATAAATATGATCTTTAAATATTAATACGCATACAAACACATATGAAGTTTTCTTGCAGACATATTTGTTGCTTCTTCCTGTTGATACTTATTACCTGTAGATGACAAAGAAACATAAAATGCACAAGGTACTTCTTTCCCAGTGTATCCCCACCTGTGGTAACTGTTACGCTGGATGTTTCAATAATGCTGTTGTGGAGGATGCAGTATATATATTGTTTTATAAGTTATGTTTTCGTGATTTTTTTTTGAAAATTAAGAGCATGGGAATAAAAAAACCTCTTGAACCAGTTTGTCTTCCTTTCTACCTGCATTACTATCTAGATCACTCTTCCTCAGTGTAGAACTCCAAAGATATGTTCAGAC
>JANHZU010001984.1:115063-144136 GCA_032468055.1 Acrochordus granulatus
CGCTGTACGAGAATTTCGCGCTAAGAGCGTTCTTCCGGAACGGATTAATCTCATCTTGTAAGGCACCACTGTATTTAGACTAGATTTGGCACTTTTATCCACCTGTTGAGTCCTTCCCAAGGACCTGGGATAGGCAGATGATGTTCTTTGATGTTGTTAAAGGTATCATCACAGGATGTAAGCTGTTCGGAGTAACACTGCCTTTTGCAATTGACTGGTGGTGAATTGGTCAGTGCTGATGGTGTTCAAGTGGTGCTCCTGTTGTTTTGGGATTGTACCCAAGGCCCCTATTACTATTGGTACCACCTTTGTTTTCTTTTGCCAAGTTGTTCTATTTCTATTTTCAGGTCAAAATATTTTGTGATTTTCTCTAGTTCTTTCTCTTTTATTTTGCTGTCTTCAGGTACTGCCATGTCTACTATCCAGACTTTTTTGTCTTTCTTATGACAGTTGTTAAGTCTGCAGTGTTATGTGGCCTGTCTGTTTAAATTCTGAAGTCCCAGAGCAATTTAGCTTTTTTGTTTCTATTATTTTCTCCATTTTATGATCCTACCAGTTCTTCCTTGCAGGCAAATGGTATTTCTTGTAGATCTCCCAGGGCACCACTGTTGCTACTTTATCATGCCATTATATGTACTCAATCTGTGCAATCTTCTTGTTCTGCTGTTTCTTCAGCTTCTTTGCAGAGACAGCATTTGCTATCTGTTATCTTCTCAATTCTAGCCTTGTATGCATTTGTTCTTAATATAACAAAGATTTTCTTCTTCAGCCAGAATTAGCCTTTTTGTCTCTTTCTTCAATTTTCCTGCTCTTAGCCATTACCAGATCTTTTTATTATCTGCTTTGCCTTCTATTTTTAATGTACTGCCCATGTAATGCTTTGCCTTGCCATGTCTCATTTCTATTCTTCTTTGGTCCTTCTTGTATGCCAGTTTTGTCTCTCCAGTACTCAATAAACCTTCTTGGTATACAAGCTTTAGTACATCTTCTTCACTGTCCTTCAGATATCTTCCAAAGCCCTTTTTTTTCTTCAACTGTCTGGACTTGCAACATTCCATGCCCACCTATTTTCTTTGGTAGGTAGAGTCTGTCAAAACTGCTGCATGGATGAAGGGCATGATACATTGTTATTATTTTTCTGGTCTTCCGAGCCAGGGCCTTTAGTTCTGATTGAGTCCAGTCCACAATACCAGCTGTGTAGTTAATGACTGGAATTACCCAGGTGTTAATTGCCTTGATGATATTTCCTCTACTGAGATTGGACTTTAAGATATTCTTCACTCTTGTGATATATACATTTCTGATCTTCTTCTTGACTTCAGTGTGCTTTACGTTGTCAGCTTGAAGGATACCCAGCTATTTGTAGTGATTGTCTTTATTTTATCTAGACTCTTGATATTATTTTATAGGGCATCTTGAATCCTTTGGTTTTTACCATTTTGATGGTGAGGGTGGCACATTTGTCCAAGTCCAAACTCCATTGCAATGTCTTGGCTGTATATACAGACAGTGTTGAGAAGTTATTCTATTTAAGATGTTGTTTTTCCATACAGCTTGGCAAATGTTTTTGATGTTTGATAGCCATGGCCTGACTTGTTCAGTATGGTCAATAGAAGAATCAGCGCAATGACAGATAGCAGTAAAAAAGATTCCTCTCTTAATATTCACCTCTCCCAGCCTATCATCATTGACCAGCAACCATGTCTTCCATTGTGTCATTGATCTTTGCACAAAGCTTCTGATGTTTCTATTGACCCCTGTTATTTCTAGGCACTTGATTATCCAATAATGTGGCAGGGAGTCAAATGCTTTCTTGCAATCAATCCATGCTACATTCAAGTTGGTCTTCCTTCTCTTGCAGTTTTCCAGAATCATCTTGTCAATTAGGAGCTGAACTTTTTGTTCCTCTACTATTTGGGCTGTTTCCTTTCTGCTCAGGTAGAAAGAGATTGTTTTCAACTAGATGCTGTTGGACTGCATCAACCACTATATCAATTAGCAATTTTAAAGTTATTGGTGAGCAGATAATTGGCCTGTAATTGCCTGATGTTGTCCCTTTTATTGAATCTTTCATTATCAGGCAGGTTTTGCCAGATGTCAGCCACTCTTCAATTTCACCTCCTTGCAGTATCTTGTTAAATTGCTTGGTAATGAGTGGGTGTAGACAAGTCAGATGTTACAACCAAAACCCATGCAGTTCATCTTCATCTGCTGCTGACCAATTCTTGTTCTTTTTTGCCCTTTTCTCCACCATTTCTGCTGTTATTATTCTTTAATTTTAGCCCCCTTTTTAATTCTTATTCACCTTATTTAGCCAAGCTGCATTATTGTTATATTTCTTTGGGTTCTCCCATAAATGTGCACAGAATTGCACTGTTTCTGCTTTGTGAGAAGAAACATTTCTGGTTCAATGCATTCTTTCCATTGATGGATTAGTAGAAATGTTTCTGATTTGATTGAAATTGGAGATTCTCCCTATGTGCAATTCAAGATTTGTATCTGCTGATCTTCTTGGCTATAGCTGTTATCTGCTGCTTTATTATTTCTAGTATTTCCTTAATTTTCCTTCTTTCCAGGTTATATTTCTAGATCAGATATTCTTTGCTCTTCTTGTTCTTCAGCTTCTTTTCTTTCATCTGTTCTAGCTTGCTTGCATATGATCTTAGCTTGCTCATCTTATTTTCCAGCCTAATCTTCCATTTTGGTTGTGCACTGCTTGACTTTTTTTCTTCTTTGTTAATTTTGAAACTCAGATATTCAGTTATAACTGCAGCTGTATTATACATTAGTTGGTTTGTTTCTTGCAGTGAGCTGGTGCTTATGTTTGATATTACAGTATTGCTATCTTTTAATACTTGGGCTAGTTGTTTCTTTGGAACAAGCTTCAATGCAGGCAAACCTACTCTGTGGTTTTTCTCTGTTCTACATGCTCAGTTATTCTTCATTTCAGTTCTTCTTTTTTAGTTAGAGGGCTTTGTTCTTCCTGAGAAAAAGTCCAGGGAGTGAGTGCCTGATTTGGGAATGAAAATTATGAAATATCTATTCTGGTTTCTTCTACTGCTGCCTTGGTTTGTCTCTGTCTGAGCTACTTTTGGCAAGGCTTTGGTTTCTTTGTCCTGGGTTCTTTGTAGTTCTTTCAGTTCTGCTTCTATGAATACTTTATTGCTTATTATAAATCAATGTTAATCTGCTAGCCTCTGTTCTGTTATTTCTGTTTTTGAATGTTGTTCCTTCCAGAACTGGTACATTCTTTTCAGATATCCTCTTCTTATTGGATTTGATCTGTAATAATAATTATTTTCAATATCTGTATATCTATAACAGGTTGACACTTTTTCTTTCAATAGTTCTGTACCTGCTAGCCCTGGTGGCTCAGCCAGAAGTCCTGAGTGTAGCCCATTTTTCACCAGATTTCCAGGAACTCCAACACCTAGTGCGGTCCTTGTTAACCCAGGCAACAATCAAGCCGCTATGGGTTTCTGTAAATTACGCCTCACCATATTTTTTTATGGGAGAGACACTCTTTGACTGATTCTTTTGATGAGACCTATTCAGTATAGTTGAACCTCTGTCATAGCTGTCATCTTCCTCTGAGCACACAATCCCCACAACCACCTCACTGGGAGTATTATTATTATTATTGTTATTATTATGGTTGGTTGTATAGTAAGCCAAATGTTTAGACTGGATTTGGAATTTTTCTTTACCTACCTCTATAATAATAATTGAGCTTATTCTTATTTTATCATTTATTTGGTTTATTTATTTATAAAATTTATATGCTGCCGAACTCAAAAAAATCTCTCAGCAGCTTACAATAAAAGAATAAAACAACAATATAAATAAAACCATTGAAACCATTAAAAATTAATACAAATAAAAATAAAAACCAGTTGGACAGAGAGGGGAGGAATGAAAACATATATATGGGGGAGGAGGTCAATACTCTGCCACCAGCCACCTCCAAGATGATATACCCCCATTGGACCCCAGGCCAGCTGGCAGAGCCATGTTTGAAGGCCCTTCTGGAAGGATCTAAGAGTGGGAGCAGACCTCACCTCCAGGGACATGATATTCCACAGGGCTGGAGCCACAGCAGAAAGGGCTCTTCTTCTTGACCTCACCAGCCAAAATTCCTTGGCTGATGGGATCCACAGCAGGTCTCTTCTGCTGGTTCTGGTGGGGTGGGTTATCCTCTTCTGCTGGTTGGGGTGAGGATTCCTCAGATAACCTGGTCCCATGCCATATAGGGCTTTAAAGGTCAAAACCAATACCATGAATTTCACCCAAAAGCAAACTGGGAGCCAATGCAACTTGCAGAATAAAGGTGTTATATGGGTCATTCTATGGGCCCCTAAAATTATCTGCACTGCCTCCATTCTGCACCAGCTGCAGCCTCTGGATGCTCTTCAAGGGTAACCCCATGTACAGCACATTGCAGTAGTCCAACAAAGAGATGACAGAGGCATGAGTGACTGAGTGTAGGGACTCCTGGTCCAGGAAAGGGCGCAATTGGTGCACAACCCAAAGTTGTGCAAAGGTCCTCCTAACTGCAGATGCTACCTGCTCTTTGAGCAGGATTGCAAGTCCAGGAAAAACCCCAGATTGTGTGCTGGGTCTGTTTGGGGCAGTGCAACTCTCTCCAGAGTTAGAGATGTTAATGTCCCAGAACCAGTACCCTCAGACACCCAAAGCCACTCAGTCTTGCAGGATTCAACCAAAGTCTCTTGTCCCTGATCCAGATCCATACAGCCTCCAGACACTGAGTCAGAGCCAAGACAGCAACACTTGGATCACCGGGGATGGAAATGTAAATCTGAGTATCATCAGTGAACATGGCAATGGATGATCTCACCCAGCGGTTTCATTTAAATGTTAAAAAGGAGAGGAGAAAGTACCGAGCCCTGCAGCACACCACAAAATATCAGCCATGGACTGGACCTCTCTCTCCTATTAACATCAATTGGGATCAGGGAGCTAGTGGGAGCTCTCTGCTCTACATCCACTCCCATCAGCCATCTTTAAAAAAATTGATCCTTACATTCTTCAATTTTTGTTTTTTCATTTTTTTTACTTTACTTGCTTCTGATCTTAATTTCTTTATCTTGGCCTCAAGTTTGATCTTCCATTTTGGGATTGAATATGATTTGGGTTTTCTAATTTTGATACCCAGTTCTTCTGTAATCACCACTGCTGTACTATAGGCAAGCCAATGGATCTGTTTGATATATGATATTTTAATCCTTGCAAGTGCCTTATTCACACCCTTCGTTATAGGTACCATGTATTTCAGGATTTTGGGATTTAGAGATAGACAAAATTGCCTACATGCAAGATTTTAAAAAATCCTTTAACTGCTCTGATAAGTGTGTAATTCATTTAAAGTTCTAAAGCAGTCACTGATTTTTGTGTGCTTAGAATTGCAAAAGTTTCTTGCAAACAATTACAAGACTATTAATTTTTTCCAGAATTCTAAATGTAATCTGATAACAGGCATTTGGATTATTTTTAGTGAGTCCAACTGGGAACATAGATGCAGCCTCTATTCAGAATTATTCAAAAGAAGTCAGAATGGAATAATTACAAGCATATCTGCATTTCAACACTTTGTTTTCTGTTTCTTATTTTCTGTTTCTTTATCAATCATCCTTTTGTTAAAAAATAGCTATTTTAAAGATATTGTCTCTTCCCCAGTTCCTAAAGTAGTACAGGTGGTTGAAGAAGGAGAAGTAATGGTTACTGCCATTCTGCTTATTACTTCTCTTAATCAGAAAAAGAAATCCATATGGAAATTCTGGTCCAATGCCACAATATACAGCAAATCATACACTGAGTAAAAATATGGATAATCTACCTCAGTGTCCTATCTATAGCAACAGTTGATGCCAGATATTTCAGAACAGTTATAAAATAATCCATTCCCATTCACTCATCCATTTTACAAAACAGAGCTGAGTATGAAATTGCATCCCATAGTCATCTTGGATGTCAGCCATTAAAACATTTAATCACTATGAATTTGTTTAAATCTGTGTTGAATTGAATGATACAGCCTTAACAATATGCTTTGACAGTGGGTTGCAGAAGTGCTTACAGAATGGAACATGACCTAATTATTTTAAATCTAATACTTATTCATGTCATCATGTCCTGCACCCTGGTCCTTGATTTATAGAAGGACAGAAATAAGAGTTCTCCCATACTGCTTTTGATCTTTCACGGCTATACTACATGGCTGAAATCTGATAACTTGTCAAATGACAGTCTGTCAAATTTTCTATGATGAAGACCCCATGTAAAAGAACTACTGAAACATGAAATTCAGCCCTATCTCATTTTATATTACACTCTATTGTAAAATAATCAGGACATCCTGCATGTATCCAGTAATCCAGTATCAGTGCTTGAGATTTGCCAGCAGTCTTCAAGATAAATTTAAAGGTGTTGCTTGTTGCTAATGCAAATTAATATAAAAAGCACAATTCTGATAGGATCGTACAAGATTTTTTTGAATTAGAAAATACATTAAAATGTGCAGAATAAAATAGTAGAATATATTACAGTAACAATTACCTTTTTATTTCTTTTAGATCTTTGTTTTCTTGATAACATCATATATCATAGATCAGTACAGTACTAATCTGAGGACTTTAGGCTGCAGTTCTGTACTTGTTATCCAGTGAATTAAACAGAGCTTTACTTCTGAGTAGAAGTATATAGGATTGTATTGATATGGTGCAAATGTTTGCATTATTAGTGAATGGTTTCTTCCATGATTTAGAGCATGGTGTGTTTAGTACATTTCATAGTCTTCAGAATGTTTTAGAAGAGCATGTATTAACCAAGTTCAGAGATTCTATCAATGGTTTTACATTTGTTTCTTTATTACATTGTATTATATTTTATTACTTTGATACAGTGGTGTTTATATATAATTGACTAAAGATTATTGACACTGTAAGAGCCAATTTGGTGTAATGGCTAAGGCATCAGGCTAGAAACCAGGAAACACTGGCTTCTAGTCTTACCTTAGACACAAAGCCAGCTGGTTGACCTGGGGCCAGTCACTCTCTCTCAGCCCTAGGAAGGAGGCAATGGCAAACCACTTCTGAAATCTTGCCAAGAGAACTGCAGGGACTGCAGACTTCAGGCAAGTCAGGAATCAGGTGTCAACACTGTCTTGAGACTGGAAGTCACTAAAGAGAGACAAAGAATGAGTGAGAGAGAAGGGGTATTGTATCAGTGCTAATTGTGATTTAAAATGTCAATGTTAATGTACTGATAAATAATAAATAAGATTATTTAGCATTTTATCCAGAATTGAATGTAAGATTTAAAAAAGTGCACATTGCATCAGAGTATTTGTTGTACAATAAAGGTTTCTATGATTTTTTTAAAAAAATATTATGATTTTTCCTGTAAAATATTATTACATTTTTAGTGTTCACTTATAAAATATTTTTAGGTGGTAAAGGAAACGTTAAAGAGGACAATCTAGCAATAGCACTGATAAAAAAAAACTATTGAGAAAATAAGATGAAAACTAAATATATTTTGATAAGAAAGAATTTTCAACATTTTTTTCCTCCCTTTAGTGTCTGTCCTGAGTCTTGCATCCAAGATTCTGGTAGGCCTATTACAGGCTACATGTAAAAAAATAATTTCAATTAATTTATATTTAAAAAGTGGATAGGACCTGTGTGATGACTCCATTTCAATAACTCATATTAAATGAGGAAATATTGTTCTACATTAGCTCCAAACAAAACTTCCCAGACCATATTCATGATTTCTTAAACAGTTGTTAGAAAAAAGCTAGGAATTTTGTCTAAAAGATTCCTTGGGGATGTAGACAAAAAATAAATAAATAAATAGTTACAGAAACAAAGGAAAAATCTGAATTAGATAAAAGAAGTTGGGCCTGGCCACATGGGAAACCCGTTCCCAAATCCCATCAACAGCTATCAGACATGTAAATGAACAAGGTAAGAGTAGCTGCCAGTTTTGTCAATCAACAAAGCAAAGCAAGGAAGGATTTTTGGGGATAAAAGGGGTCCTGAAGCCCACCCACATTTTGACTCATCTTTGGATCCAGACTTGATAGCTTCTGCCCCTCTGGCTAGTGCCTGTCAATCTAGTCGAGAAGGGTGTGGGTAAATGTGGATGAGTGTGTATGTGTGTGTGAGAAAGAGCAAATATATATTGTAACCAGAAAAGTTTTGTTATTATTTTAAATTCACTGGGTCTTCATAGATTCTAAAGAACTGATTGTGCCTCAGTGTTTGGGTGAAGGTGATTTGAATGTGGCTGTTTTCCAGGGCTCTCATTGTGTGAGTGAGCAACATAAAACGAACCTGGGAATGCATGTAGAAAGTTAGGTAGACTAAGTAGCTGGCAAACAACATTACTCTAATCTTGCCCCTTTGTTTACATATGCTGGAACTGGTCTCCAAAGTTATATAAATCCATGGCTAGCTTCTTGAGGTCGGGGTTCTTAGCAGGTCTTTGCTATATTGGGATGTTGTTGCCTTCCTTTTGGCCAAGGAGCAGAGGCAGTAAAAGAAGCATTGGGACTCCAGCTCCAGAGGCTCCAATATAAAAAAGTCACTTCACTTCCACAGTGACATGCATTGCTTGATGCTGTTCAGTGCTGTTTTAATAACAAACAGAAATGCTATTGGAGAAACCTGTAGGCTTTTGTTATTGCATGATTCTTTCTCCAATGTACCAATAAACTCACTACAAAAGAGCATGCTTTCTGCAGTGATAGTGTTTGAGGTGTAGTGTTCTGTTTACACAGACCACAAAATAATAGTTCTGGCTTTGAATCCACTGAAGTCTATCGCAAACTTCTTAACTTTTCTTTGAAAAGTTAAATAGAAGGAAGAACATATGTTCTAATTTCTAACACGTGTCAAACAGTTATGACATATACAGTATATTGTTTTGGAACAGAATATATACACTGGTGCTCCTACCATTTGCAAGCACAATGTGTATGAAAAAAGACTCTTTTAGTAAACATAAGGAAAACCCCAGTCTTTCAGACCATGCTTGATATGAAAAGAATTCACAAAACAATTTAGTCTAATTGCAATCTGGAGTTTCAGATGTTGCTGTAATTAACATTTTTTTATGAAGCAGGCCATCTTTGCTTGGATGAATAATTTAATTTTCTATTTGAACTAGCATACAAATCATGCTAATTACCTCAACATCTTTGAGCTAAAGACACCTTCAGAATGAACCAACAGGTTCTCAGTTTAGGGCTTCATCTTTATCCCTATCTGCCTGAAAATCACTGCAGAATCAGGGAGACACTTTGGAACTCTGTGGGAGGTGGTGAAATGGCTGCAGAAATAAGAATGTATCAAATGGAAAAAGTAATTCTTTCAATGGAAGAGCACCTTTGGATTAGCCCATTGAACATAACCCTATGTTCATATTAATTAAGATGGTAATAGCACATTTTTAGATTCAAGATATATAAGACAAACAAAATCTGATTTTCCTTTCTGATAGAGTGATCAGATTAGTTGATCATAGGAAGGCTCTGAAAATAACATATCTTGATTTCAGCAAAACATTTGACAAAGTCTGCCATGAAATCCAAGTACAGAGAATGGCAAAATATAGTCTAGGCTATGTCACTAACTGTTGGATGCAAAATTAGTTGAATAATCATTTCAGTGTCTCCATGTCAGGCTGGAAGGAATTGGCAAGTAGTATAGTGACAGTCTGTTCCAGGTTTTATTTTGTTCAACAAACAATATTTTTAAATGACTTCAACGAGGAATTGGAAAATATGCTTACCAAATGTGTGGATAACAGAACTTTATGGAAGATAGCAAACATCTAAGAAGACATTATTACAATTCAAGAGGATATTGAGAAGCTGGAACAGTAAGAAGAAAACAGTAAGATTAATTTCAACAGAGAAAAATGTAAAGTCATTTCTTTGGGTAGGAAGTACCATAAGAATGAATATAGATTGAGGGATATCTGTGGATAGCAATCCATGCAAGAAAGATCTGTGTGTCTTGGTGGGTCACAAGTTGAACATGAATCAAGAGGGTGGTGCGGTTGCCAAAAAAAAGAACCAGATACAATCCTTGGCTATATCAGACAGAAATATAGTATTAAGAACAAGAAGATTAATTGTCGCTTTATTCACATGTAGAATATTGTGGGAATTTTAGAAAAGACAAAAGCAATCTAGAATATCATTCAGCCAAAACAATAAAAAGCCTGACATTATAGCTTTCTTCAATTACCCAAATGGCTATCATGTGGGAAATTGGATAGAACCTGTTCAGTGACATCTATAAGAGAAGAAAAAAAGGGTTTTCTTGTTAATGAGAAAGCAGATTTCAGCTGGACATCAGGAAGAATTTCTGAATAATAAGGGACAGATATCTCAAGAAGTGGTGGGCTCTCCTTCAATAGAAGTATCTAAAAAAAAGGATGAATACAATTGTCAACCTTGTTGACAAGCATTCAACAATGTAGCAACCATGCAGGATAGGTTTAGACTCCAAAGAATAGTCAAGACTGCAGAAAGAATAATTGTAGCTAGCCTGCCCTCCGTGGAGGACCTGTATACGGAAAGGGTCAAAAAAAGGATGGAGAAGATACCTGCAGACCCTCTCATCCTGGTGATAACTTCCCTCCGCGTGATGCTATAAAGTACCAAAACAACCAGGCACAGAAACAGCTGAATACTTGACTCATACTATATGAAATTAACCCAGAAATTCTGTCTTATGTGTTTATGTACTTATCAATATATAAGGTTTCTAACACTACACATTATAATATTTCCTTTCTACTGACTGCATATTTTGGACCTAAACTTTCCTCTAACTTCATGATTGCTATGTTATTATTCTAATTACTGTTGTCTTGCAAGTATACAGAGAGCTGCTGTACTGGAGTCAAATTCCTTGCATGTCTAACCATGCTTGGCCAATAAAGTATCTGAATCTGAATCAAGTAGCTTTCTGCTCTCAGCAAGAGTTGGAATAGATTATTTCCAAGGTATATTCCAACCTTTACATGCTGTAATTTTTATGAGAAAGTATCTGGTATATATTATAATTTAATGATTTTAGAACATAGAATGACAGGATTTTTGACATTTGGACCGAGCAATGATTTCCAAGTAAGAACAGCTCTTTCCAAAAACCGTGAGCGATGCTCTAGCAAACTTTATTTTGGTTTCTAGTGTGCCACAAGCATACTGTTTTCATTCCAAAGATGAACAACTAAAAGTTCAGCTTGGTATGAGCATTTGTGTTTCCTTTGAAGAGGGGAGAGATCTTTCCATTTGAAAGTGTCATAAAACTGAGAATAAACTCTAAAAGCTTTCAAATCAGTGAAGTATTAAGAGGCAAACCAGATAAAGGAAGAATAGATTTATCACATGACACTGTTGCTGATTCTGTAGGACAACACTATGAAGAAAAAAGCAAAGAATAACATGTAGAATTCCAATAATTTGCCAGTGTTTGAAGGAAAGGCCTTTGGGAAACACTTAGAGAAGAATCATAAATTTTTCTTAAGATACACCTCTGAGCTCACAACATACATTTCCCAGCCAGAAAGGTACATTAAAATGTCCTTGCCAATCAGATTGAAGCCCATCTCAATTTGACTAATAAAAGCAGAAACAGAAACCAGAAACCAGCAAGTCCTTGTCAACAGCAACAAAAGATGGCCACTTAGTGAAAATCTCAAAGCTGTCTATTATCTGATAGATGACCCTGGAAGACTCCTGGTTAGTGCAATTAAGCGAGTTGGACTTTGGGAGTGGAGTGGGGGGAGTTTGACTTAAATCTGAGATTTACCAACTCAATTTACCACTGAGAAGGGAGAGAAGATGTTTACCCCTCAATGTTCCCCACATTCAAAGCATCAAGCTCAAAGTCTGAATTCTGTGTGTGTGTTTCAGAAAAGATTAAATTTCATCTTGCAGGATTATAGAGAGAACTTTTAGGGGCTCTTTTCTGGGGGCAAAAACAAAGCAAAGCAGCTGGGAGGGATTATGCCAAGCTGCATTTCCAAAGTGATTCAATTTATCTCTGTAAGATATTATACCTGTATTGTATTCAAAGGAAATAATTTTCTTTTACCAAGATTAAGTGTTCAAAATCTATTTATACATTTTAGGCACCCTTTACCAAGAAAAATCCAAAAAACAGACATTGTTCCTCTCTGGGTGTCTAGATTTAGAAGAAAAAAGACACGTTAAAGGGTATGAATGTCAATGCAAAGTAGATTTTAATTTTTCTTTTTTAAAAAATATGTCTTGTTCCAAGAGGAGAAGTCAAAGCAAAATTCACACTTGTAGGTTAACACGTATTTTATCTAGGATACTTTTTTCACAGACTTTGAATTAATGATTGGGTTTATTTAATGGTAGCATCATTCATAGGAAGAGCTCTGAGAAGATTTGACTGTTGTACCCTAAAGGGGTTTCATGTTTCTGGAGTAACTTCTGCAGCTCTTCATGTATTCCACACAATTATGTAACTGCACAATTAAGATAAAAATAATATTCATCCTTTTCATGATTTCAGCTGGTATTTCCTCTTCACAAAAGGAATGGCTAGAAAGAATAAATACTTTATTCAAGTTGGTACAAATAATTATTCAAAGAATTTAAACATGAAAAATTTGCTTCTCAGATATCCTGGCCATCAGTTAGATTATATATTATATTAATACTTAGCAAGTTTAAAGAAAGTTTTCAAGATGAGTGCTTCATTCAGTCTCACCATTCTTTCAACAACTGTATAATTTCCCCCAAATAGCAGGTGGGTGATGAAGGGCTGATAATGGGCTCCATGATTGAGATAAATAAATAATTGGATAGTGATCTTTCAATTACAACTGCACCCAAAAATGGAAAATGGGTTTCCCCATAACTTTTCTATAAAATCATCAAATAATAGAACTGCAAAGCAAAATAAAAAGGTACAAGCATTTGGATACATTCAGCTTACTTTTACAATCTCTCTCTCTCTCAAAATACCAATTAAAAGTCATGACATGACTGCATCATGTTCTTGAAGCTCTTGGTTGTTTTTTTCAAAGGGAAACTTCCAGTTATCAGATGGTTTTCTATTTTTGCTTTGCAGAGCATACAAAAAGAGATGAAAGCTCTCATGTATTGTGTGACAAAAAAGGGAAGGAAATATGCTCCTTACTGCATTCCTGCAACCGCTGATATTGTTTTCCATTGGGGCAATGGGAAAGCAGGCATCGCACAGTAGTCTAGTAAACAGATTGCAAGGAAATAAGTTCCTTTCTTTTCCTTCCTTACCAACTGCTTGGTTAACCATGACAATGGCCACTTCCTCACAGCCACTTTAATATGAATTCCTTCTGTCCCTTAAATGGACAAAAAAGCACATAATTTTCACTGCCCTCACAGCCAAGTTTTATGATGCCTCAGCAATGAGGTTGGGGAGAGAGGCACTTTCTAAAGAATGAATGAAGTATAGATTCCGAGCAGTCATACTCCCATCTGGAGTCATCTACCAGCAGAAAGAGCAACCACCAATTAGGCTGCATCATTAGGCATTTTCCTCCTGAAGCACATCAACAATGATATAGTCTGGTGGTAGATAAGCATTGCATCAATAACAGAGAAAATAAAGGAAAAAAGTGCCCACAATGGTATAGCTACATTCTATGAGCAATATCCCACAGTGTCGCCTCTACCACATACTACTTTAACACTGATCGCAAATACCCTGACAGAAGATCAAAGCAATACAGACATGAAAATAATCCAATTGGAACCAGATGCTGCATATCACCACATGAAATGGCATGTGTTGATCCAAAAAGCAGAACCTGCACCTATAGGAAAATGCTAACATGAGGTAAAAGAATCAGGCTGCATAATATGTGGTGAAGTGAGGTTGGAGAATTTTAGGAGCATTCACCTCTTCACTACTGATGCCTCATATGCCCATCAGTAAATCACAAGGATTTCTCCTTTTATTGGCCTTCCAGATCAGTAGTCCTCTTTCAAAAAAGTAAAAACAAAAACATGACCTGTCATTTGGGATAAGTCAATCAAAACTCTTCGCTTATTCAGCCTATTCTTCCTATATGCCCCAACAAATCAGCCAGATTTGATTTGATTATAGGGCAATCCTGGGAGACTGGCAGCCCTTTATCATATATATGGCAAAGAAACAAAGTTCAGTGCCAAGAAAGAGGATAGGAGATTGCTATTCCTATGTTAAATAAAAATGTGTATCTTCTAGAAGACTGATAGATCTAATAAAAAAATAAATAACTCTTGACCTGTCAGCTGGGAAGGAGCTTAAAGTAGATTTCACTTCCCCTTTCTGCTTCTTTTAAAATTCCTCCTAATTTCCACTAACCTATCAACCAGAACTTGTTTTTTATACATTCATTGGTGTCTTGATAGATTGACATTCAGCAGTCCTGTTTAGAATGACCCATACTCTTCAAATGACAGAAATTGGTTCTCAGGCTGATGTGATGAGTTTGCAAGGCATATGGAGAATAAAATTATTCATCTTTGCTAGCTTCCAGATGCCATTTGAGTAAATCTAATGAAGATGACAGAGACAATCTAGGGACTGCAAACAGAAGTGAATCCTATGAACAAGGTTCTCTGTGCCATCACTTCCACCACTTGTGGACTGTATCTTTGTCTTACCTGGTTAGTGAAGGCTGCCAGGGAAGCTACAGGAAGTTGGATAAAGAGTGTAGTTAATGCATCCTTGGGAGAGGGGTTAGTACTACCTGTCTTGAAGCAGAATCATCATACAACCCAACTGTTTAAATCAGGCATCAGCCTGTCTCTGACTTTCTGTTCCTGGGGAATGTTGTCAAGGAAGTGTTGGCACTGCAATTTTAGACAACTCTGGATGAAACAGATTATCTGTACCCTTTCAGTTAGGGTTCAGGCCAGGTTATGGGACTGACATTACAATGAATACTCTTGACAGTGACCTGTGGCAAGACCAGGATACGGGTAGACCAACTTTCCTACTTTCTATTGGCTGTCTTAGTGGTCTTCAGTACATTTATTATGATATCTTTCTGAATCATCTTAGAGGGAATGAGAGACATTTTTTGCAGTATTCTCCTCTCCCCAGGTAGGCAATTTTAGTCACTGGTGTTCAGGAAGAGAAGCTGAATCCTTGGGCTCTCCACTGTGGTTTAGTTTTCAAACTTGTCCTTGCTCCTGTTTAACATCTAGATGAAGCCACTGGGAAAGATCATCTGTCAGAATTGGGTGAGAAATAAGATTCTGTCTCAGTTCCTGAAGGTTGTTAAGAAATGGATGGGGAGAAACAGGCTTAGGGCCCAATTTCAGGATGCAAAAATAATTGATTTCAATAGAATTTCATCTTTGGTCCTGGATAATATTGTGCTACCTTCTTCAGAGTAGGTCCACAATCTGCATGTCCTTGTAGCCTTATAGCTTCTTCTGGAAGAGCTGATGGGTAGCTGTGACCTGGGGGACTTTTGTACAATCCTATCTTGTGCAATAGCTATGAACATTCCTGGAATGCTGACTGATGCTTTTCCCACTTTATATTATTGCAACTGACTCTACATACAACTGTCCCTGAAGACCATTCAGAAACTGCAGTTAATCTAGGATATAGTATCTTGATAGCAATGGGTTCAACTTGGTATGTTCATATTATAGGCTGTAGGGTACTTCAAGAGTTTCATTGGTTTACAATAAATTTTCAAACCTTGAGTCACCCACTCTCTTTCAGCTTTAGGAAGTAGGTAATGGCAAATCACTTCTGAAATGTTGCCAAGAAAACTGCAGGGACTTGTCCAGGCAGTTGCCAGGAGTCAACATGGGTTCGAAGTTACACATACATACTGTATATGCATGGCTTAGTAATTAGATAGTGTCTTCAAGAATGCCTTGTCCAAATGAAATGTGCCCATCTGGTGTGATCCAGTTGGGATTTGCTGTGAGTCTATACCCCTTTAGGATAGTGTCCACAAGGACCTTAATAGCAAGCCTTCTCTGTAACTTCCCCACACTTCTCTTCTGAAATAGTACATCCCTATCCCTGTTACTGATTCACAAAAGAATCATGATCTTACTTGCTAATTGGAGAATTTCTGAAAAAGCTGTCTTACAAAAAGAAGTGCTTGAACAGTGTGGTAAGAGAGATTATTTGATTATGTGCTATTTTATTCCTGTTTTCTTTTTCATACTGTATTTTAACCTTATTATAATGAAGAGCCATTCTGATTGCAGCAGTCCTAGTAAATAAACAAAACAACCCTGAAAAGATTGTTCATATCAGGAGTCTGGTCTTTCACAATCCAGATCAAAATGGCCAGAGAGGGTAGAGCCTAATAATCAGATGGGAAGAAGAAATGCCCACCACAAATGTAAGCAACAAGAAGTGTCAGACACAGCCTTGCCCACATCACTCCCAGCCTTGTCTCTGAAGCATCATTGATTGTTTATGCAGCAAATATTGGTGGAAGAGGACTTTAACAGCAGAACAGCTAAATATTACTACCTCTGTAGCATACTGGAGAATGAGATAGAAATGACATCATGAGAATTTGTCCCTTATCAAGTTAGTCATGATCATCAGAATATGAAGATCAGCCTTTAGCCAGATCCTATGAAATCTTAGCACTGCAGAATTCCAATGTCTGTCTAAGCCAATAAGTCTAAGACTTTGCTAAATCCAAGTTATTGGCAAATGTGTATCCAGCCTCCTTTTAAAGACAGCAGTGAAGAGGAGCTCAGCACTTTTCTATAGGATTGATTGGGCTGGTTTTATAAAGTTGCATTGTCTTTTTGCTAATTGGGTTTCTTTCCATAAGAAAAAAAGAACCAACAAAGCCCTGCCAAGTTTCCTCATTTATCCTTAGACGAAGTTACTATGCTGCACTGGTTTCTTAGTCACTCTTTTCTCATAGTCTGATATTCACTACAGACCTTGGAAAATAGGACAGTTGATCAGATGTCTTTTCTCATTCAATGCCTCATTAGGCACGAATTGCAGAGCTGATGCCATCCCTGACTAAGGAAGTGTTGACACCTGTGGTTTACCCAAGTGTCAAAAAATATTTGGCAGCCATTCTCAACTCCAGTGTTGTCAGAAAATAGAGGCTGTGGTAAATTTTTCAATGTCAGCACCAACTGAATATAAAGGCAGCAATTGATACACTTTCTAAATACACTGTGGTAGCCTACAGACTGTCCTTGGGAGAGTTATGATGTAGTGCTGGGGACAGATCAGTATGGTGAGCATTTGTCTATGCAGTTACCAGGACCAGAGTCCACTTAATAGAAGCTAGCTAACTAACTAAGTAACTGTGTTAGAGCACTTAATAATTTTTCCACCTCCCTGCTCAATAATGTCAAAACCACAGTTGCTTGGCTATCAGCCTAGAGGGGGTTGTGTCTGTCAGACCTGATATTTAATACCCAGCAGTTGGCTCCTGGCTAATAGCAGGACAAAATTCAGGAGGTTAACATGTGGGAACAATCCTGGCTCGAGTGAGCAAGGAGAAGAAAAAAATGCTGAAACTAGTCAATCAGGCTTTGTATTGGATCCTTTGGAATGGGAAGAGGAAAAACTATATTGCCTGTTAATCTGCTGAAGGGTTTGTTGTCACTTTATTATCGTTTGACCATCTCCTGATCTGAAGCAACCTGAAGCTGTGGTGAATTCTGCATTTCTGAATCAAACCCTCTTCTGTTTGTCTTCCCTATGACACACTAAAGTTTACCCTAGAAATTACAAAACCTGTGGAGTTAGATGAGATTAACACTGATAAATGAGATTTCAGATCAATGTCTTATGAGATAAGAATACAGTATTATTTTTAACTTGTTAAGATGAGACAGAAAATTCACATGGACACATTCCATGGTGCAAGCTCTGATGTCTTCTGTCTTGAGAAAACTTCCTATCTGCAACCCTGAAGAACCACTGCCAGCAATGCATAAACTAAGGATGAACAAATTAATCAAAGTGCAATCTGGTTTTGTGTTACAGATTTTCATTTATTTCATGCTGGCAAGCCTTCTTTATACTTTTCAGGGGGTTTTGTACTGTATTGATCCACAAAAAAAAATAGTGTTCACAAGAGAAAAACTGAAAAGCAACTGGAAAATCTAGCTTTCTTTCATCTATATTTTTTATAATTGCAACTCTCTCTATTCCATATTTTAAAAAAATTGGTCACTGTGACCTATGTTTTTCAAGAATCAATTATCCCTTTTGTACACAGCTTTCTCAAACTGCTCTAGAGATCAATGCTAATAGTACCATTTCTAAATATTTTATTGTCACAGTTCAGGGGCATGATTCCTGAAGCTTTAGGATTCCAAAAAAGATTTAGGGAATTTGAGGAATGTCATGCAGCTCTCAAGTTGTATGTTGCTCAGCAGTTTTGCAAGAATCACCAAGAAAAAGTATTTTCCCCTTCTGGAATTAAAAACAAAAAATTTAGTCTTGGACCACTTCAGCTCCAAAATTATAAGCTATAATTTGATCAATAGTATATAAAATGTTTAGTTCAGTTTTTAATTCTAGTTATTAATTTTAGTAATGTTTATAATTGTCTTGATAATATTGAGCGGTCTTCATCTGCCAAGTCTGATGTAACCCTAGGTTAAATTTGGGAAAGTCATTAAAATTCCATTTCTTTGAAATTTCATATGTAATTAGTAAGATATCTTATGCAAGAAGTTTTCTTTAGTGAATCAAAACATGATAGTAGATCTGACTTCTGAATGGCTCCATGAAGCATTCAAATCCCTTAAGTACAGTTCTTAAGCATGTCAGCCAACACTTATTTAAAATACTCAGGTAAGTTGTTGTTAACATATTTTAACAACATATTAACAAATACTCAGGTTGATGTTAATAAACTAGTTTAACCTCAGATATAAGCCTTTCTAAAGGATTATACAGTGCCTATAGCTCTATAAATATTAGGGACTTTAACAGAAATGTCTAAAGCTGCTAAAGAATCAAACACAGATGAGTATTATATGCATAATTCCTGCTCAAATAATTTGCCAAGATATAAAATAATGGCTGAAGAGCACTAGGGTCTTGGTTATTTCAAAAAGGCTTTTCTCAATTCATTATTTTTGTCTTGCTTGCAAAATTGGAAAGAGTCTTGCACATAATGTTTTATGTTTTATTGTCCCAAATATACCAATGAGCAGATCATGATGCAATGTACTTGGACCTCTATATAATTATTTACTGTACATCAGCCTTTTTTCCCTTCAAATCATCACTTCAAATCATCACTGTGACTGTTGTGAACAAGTATGTAGAAGTTCAATGAATCTCCATTTAATAACCCATTAAGAACCAGAATTCATGATGTCAAACATATCAGGTATTCAGAATTCCTTGTCAAGTGTTCCTCAGATTTCATTGGAAGTCAACAGATTTCCTCTCCAGATTTCAATGGAAAAAAACTGTAATTAGGTTTTAAAATGGAACCAACACTGAGGAACATAGAAAAAGATATAGTTTGAAAATAGCAGCCAATCAAACATTTTATGCTAAAACAAGAATAGGCATAGAGAATGGGTTGATTGGGTAAGAAGTAGCAAGGGAAAGATGGTTAAATTACATTCTTCCACTTCTTATGTTTGGGATGCCTTTGAATAACTATCAAGATATGTTAAATTAATTTGAGGTTTGATACAAACCTCCCTCCCTCCCTTCTTTCCTTCCAGTCTTAGAACTAGTGAAAAAGCTTGTTGTAGTTTACTATTAAATCTTGGTAGCAATCCAGGAAGGGAGTTTCAAGAACTGCAAAAAAGATAGTGTGGGAGAGTCAAGGAATGCATGCCAGAAGTCATGGGTTGCCCATTTGTAAAACAAAAAGTGTTCTGGAAGGAAAAGATAGGCAGAAGCAGGAAAAAAGACTAAAATTCTTCTTTTTCTTTTTTCCTCTTCTTCTTCCTCATCTTCTCCTCCTCCTCTTCCTTCTCTTTTTTCTTCTCCTTCTCTGGCCTTCTTCTTCCACAACTTCATGCATCTCCAAAATGACCAATGTGTTTGAACAAGTGAAAATTATTTCATCTGTTTGGCATCACCCCACTTCTCCCTAACCCTCCAAAAACAAAAGAAGAGCCTAAAAGAAGAAAATTATTTAACTCAGCTACACTTTTGGACCATTTTAGGCCTAAATGGATTATCCAGATTATAGGATAATGGCTGAAAGTGAGATAAAACAGAAGATGATAACCAACGGATGAGACTTCCATCTGGATGATCTGTAGATATAATACAATAATCTCCTAAAAGTGCTCAGCTAAGATTATATTAACTGGACCTGAGAATTTGCTACTTGATTTGGCCTCTATTGTTTGTTTTTGAATCTAGTATAACATGTTAAATTATCTCCAGGGTCTTAATATAAATATTATGCAGTTTCCCACACTTTCTGTTTCTCACTTACCCAAGAATCTATGTTTCACTGAAGGAAATGAGCAGGATTGAATAAACAGGTAGATTTTATATTTTCAGAAATAGGAAATGAAACTTTTCTAACCTTGGAGGAATCCTAAATGGAACCTAAATCAATGTTTTATCTAACAAGATATATTTTGCAAGTTTCCAATTTACTCCCATACTGTGTGTGGGGGGGATGTTCTTGAAAAAAATGAAATTGTACGTTACTTCATAATCTTGAATTGACTTAATAGGATGTTGCCTTTATACAGATTTTGGATTTTCTTTTTTACAATCAATGCTGCTTTTTCAAAAAAGGAAAAATGATAGAAACGAACCACTTATTTAACAGTATTATGGTTTTAAAAGATAGAACTGAAGTAAGACTCATTCAATATAAGGCAGATTTTTTTTAAAAAAAGAATTGCCATGATGAATGTAATGTACATTTTGTTCAAGTTTCACCATATTACTCAAATGGAAACAATTTATACCTATAGTTCCTCGTAAGCAATATGTCTACAATATATGGAAACAGGATTCTTTCTAGAATCTAGCATCTCCATCATCTATCTCCCTATCTGTCTTGCATCTCCATCATCTGTCTCTCTATCTGTCTATCTCCTTATGCCCTATAAATGGCATTCTTCCAAAACACAAGAACAAATCCCCTACAGCAAATGTAAGTCTAGCTCTATCAGTTCAGTTCAAGGGAACCATTTTATTTGCTGAACATCACTACAGTCTTCACTAAATCAGCAAGACCTATGTGTAAACAAAGAACACTGCAATCCTGTGAAAGTAAGGTAATTGGGCTATGCCTGAAGGCCAGGTAAGATAAAAGAAGGCACATCCTTCAATAATGGGCAGATGTTAATGGTGGTGGGATAATTTATTTGACAAGTATTATATTGGTGAAGATAGAGGGCAAAGTTGAAAACTTCAAAGAAAGGTGGCAGCTATAGTAGTTTAGCAGCTTTAATTCTTTTTATAGGGTTGTAACAAGATTTTGCAGCAAAGGAATGATACTATCTCTGAATTGCAAATACCCAGATGATCACTAGATGGCAGCAACAAGATGCAGAAAACTGACCTTTTAACATTACTAGTTCAAAGATCTACATCCACTCCATCTCAGTTATCCTTATAATAATCCTCTCACATAGGCTGATATTATTGGAATGCAAGGGTGGCCAATTTTTTTGAAGAAACTCCTAAATTCATGCCTGAAAGTAAGAACTACTGACTTTTCCATTCACACTAACTTTTAAACAATAAGATGGAACAACTTCGTTTTCATAATTTAAAGAGAAGAAAAGAGGAAATACATGAAAAGAGGAGATATCAGGGAGAAGATCAGAGGCCATCGTAGAGAACATAACATCTTTCTCAGCTTCTTCCTTCAGCTGAGCTCTAAAATGAATAAGATTATGCATATATTGGTGTGGGATCAGGGTTGGCATTCATTGATTGTTATGGACTATTGAAGCTTGTCTATTGTTATATTGAGGAGGTGCAGTGGCGCAGCAGCTTAATTATGCCAGTTGTGTCGACCAGGGATGGCTGGCACTGCAGTTCAAGCTGCAGCTCCGCATGATGGGGTGAACTCCCATCACTCATGTTCAGCTCCTGCCCACCCAGCAGTTCAAAAGCACGTAAAATGCGATTAGATCGATGGGTACCTCCTTCAGGGGGGAAACCGGCGGCTGGCAGTGATGGGAACAGCGTTGGACACGCCTGTCCCAGGAGCAGAGCAGGAGCCTCGGAGGATACCCTGGATGTGAACATCGCCAGCCAGCGGAGTGGGGTGGGGTTAATAATGTACTGTAAAATCTCTAATCTCTGTAAGATGCCAAGAGTCTTCAGAAATTGGCAGCATAGAAATGTAATTATAAATAAATAAAATAAATAAAAAATTGTGCGTTATTTCCTTATTTTAGTTTCTTGGAGTACTTATGATTTTTACTGTCAAATTTTCACTAAATTGTAAAATTTAGTAAAGTAAAATTGTGTTTTCTAATGAACTTTATCTCTTGATTTTTCCTCTCTTCACACATTAACACTCCCATACACTGAAGCAAGTGGACACCGAAGCCTATCAGGAGTTACAGAAAGCTTCTACTTTGAAGCATATTGTCTGCTATGGGTCTTTACCCAAATCCCAGTATAGATTTAGGTTGGGAGAGGTTGAAAAAAGGTGTATTGTTAGACCTTTAACTTGATAGAGTTAACATACACAAGGAAAGAGTTTAATGTTTTCCTGGAGACTTGTTCATATGAATACTGTACACACCGAAGAGAAGAAAATATGATTTAACTCTTAATATTTTTTCTACGTCCCATGAAAATTTTTGGATGGTGGTTTTTTCATGTGGCTCCACACAAATTGCAATGAACACAACATGATCATATGTGGGTGATTATATTATCATGCAAACACTGACAAGTATGTACACTATTTGTGTCAAAAGTCTGATGCAAAAACATAAGTTGTAGCATTGCTTGATGTCATCTCATATGTATTATCATTGCCCTTCTTTGCTCCCTCTTGGCAGTCATTCCTGGACTTCAGATAAATTATTTCCCTGATAAAAGCTGAGAACTTAGAACTATTACATGCGAAAACTGCAGTAGCTCATTCCTGCATCAAATATCACCCCTCGCTCTTTGCCCAAAGGGTTCTCCTTTCTGTACTCCCAAGTAAGTGTCTTATGAGCATGGACTACAAAAACTGAGGAGTTTGATAACCATTAACATTTTCTGGGCTACATGATAGAATTATTACTGCCATTGTAGACAAGACTTTCACTAGATGGTGCAATGGGGGCTCCAATCAAAATATAGGTGGCACTATATGAAGAAGGATGCTGTATGTTCACTGAGTCCCAAAGAAGGATCTGAATTTGATTTTCCTTGTTATAAGGCTCACATTTTAGATTCCAGACCTTGCTGAGGTCCTAATTGCTCCTTTAAGTGTCATGAACTCAGAAACAAGAGCTAAGGCAATCTTCCAATTTTTACATGTTCCTGCTAAGATGGAAGACAATGTAGGCTATGTTTAAAGAACTATCTCTTGAAGTAAAAATTTAATTAAACGTTACTGTAAGAAAAATACAGTAACTAAATTTGCTTTTTTCGCCTTTTTGTTCACTGTTTTATTTAGAGATAGTATTCTCTCACTGTTAGGTCATTAATGAACAGAAAAAGATTTTGCTATTTGCAGATTTCTCTATAGCACTCAAGCACTTTTCTAAATTGCTCCTTTAAAAAACATTTATCAGAAGCTTGTGTATCTCACGCTTCAAAAACCGTTGCCAGAAGCTTTTATAACTTGATAAAAATATCAAGTTATAAGTAGATAAAATAAATAATTGAGTAGGAAAGCAAGCAAGAAAAGCAAATAGATACCTGAAGGTCTATTCTAGAGTTTTCAGGTGTCTGGCAAAAGGAGGAAATGTCTTCCTTTTCTCATCATATCATCCATCTGCCAAGCATAACCTAAACATCAAATATTGTCATGGTTTTTTAGAGTCCTGTTGGGTTTGAGGGGCTGTTTTCAAAACAAGTCATTGAAACTTCCATGCATTCTGACCTTGAAATTGTCTGCTTCTTTCTTTCCTCCATCTGTCATCAGATTCAACAGCATAAATTTACATTATTTAAATATCTCCTGATTCCAGCAATTGGCTTCAATCCAGCCCCTTCAAATCTATAATCAGTGTAATCTATAGATCGCATGACCAATCATATCCTTTTATGCTGAAATTTGAAAAGAGAGGCATCATTCATTCTATTACTAGCAAATGTCCTTGAAAATAAAGATTTGCTAGAAAAAATATTGCAATTAAAAAACAGTCTTTATGATGCTGGAAAATGTGTTTTCACATACATATAGGCTTAAGTACATTCTTCTTTTGCAGTTTTTCACGTAATTTTTGTTTTGGTAGTGAGTGTGTCCTCCTTTTCTGCCCACTTGTCCTCCTTTCCAATTATCTGTGTTTTCCTTTGTCTGTTCAGATTTTGAAAAATAATATTAAGGCTATGCTTTTATTTGGCAAGCAGAAAATTACAAAAGTGTGAGCAAGGGAAAGAAACAGGGAGGAAAGAAAAGATGGCGATTTTCTATATCAATGGGTATGCATTTCGTTCTCCTGGCACATGGCTGGGAATTTGCAACAGACATGGAAATCTTTATGATGATTCTCCACTGTGTTCTGGGATTCAGGTTGCACCCAGGAGCTTCCAGGGAAATTGCAGAGATGAAGAAGCAAATCAACAAACAGAGAACAGTGGGATTCACATCATAAAGAAATAAGTACAGAGCCACCTTCCTCTTTCAGCAAAAGAGTTTCCTTGGTAAAGGAAAACAGAAGCACAGAAAGACTAAATAGATTTCTATCAATTTATCTAACATGATGCAAATGACAGATCTCAAAAAAGATCAACTGAAGCCAGTAAAATCATATGGCAATACTTAATTAGACTGCAATTCTCCATTGGCTTACCCAGGGCATAATGCACAGCACAATCCAATGCAGGTACTTACAACACTGGTTTAAGTGTGGCTTCAGATCTGCTTCAGATTGCCCTGCATGTCTTTTAGCATTTTAAACACACTCCTGCCTTAGATTTGAACTGTAAGCCAACTGGAAGTTACAAATTGCGAGGATTACTTTTCAGAAGTTGGTTTTCACCTTACCTTATTATACTAAGCATGCAAGAAATAAGTTTAAATAGAGATATATTCTACATTGGCCTAATACAGGTGAACAGACTGTTACTATAAGGTTTTTTTTCCTGCTGTCCTTATCTTTCTCTTCTTTTGTCTTTTCTCCCCAGTTCTGCTAGTCTACTGCATTTATTTTTTTTTCATTTTTCTGGAAGTTTTATAAATAAACATCAAGCTACATAGTATTTTTTGTTAGCTGATCTGAATGTGATGTGTGCTTGCTCTGATCTGGATATAGGTATTGAGTGGGAATGTGCTAGGCGTAATATAATTTGGAAATTATCTATAAAATTACCAGGCACCATTGAGTTATTTGTAACTTTATGAAGTATTTAATAATGCTTCCACATAGTTTTCTTTTTGGAATCAGTAATTACTAGATGTCTTAGGATGCTTGGAATTAAAAAGTTTTATACATATTTGAATATTTCTTAGATCTATTTCCAATAAGTCTACTTTCTGATTGTTCCAATATTGAGCTAAAACCTGTTATAAAATTTACTTATAATGCTTGTGTGGTATTTGATACCCTTTTAAGCAAGTATTTTCCAAATTGCCTTCTTCTTCCCTTTGGCATTTAAAAGTACTTTTCATGTTACAGTGGAACCTCAGATTATGACACTAATCCATTCTGGGAGAACGCTCTTCGTCCGAAATGCTCTTAAACCAAAATGAGGTTTCATAGGAAACAATGGAAAATCGGACGATCCATTTCATGCCCCCCAAAATATTCACAAAAAAGTCATTTTCAATGGAATTTTATGTAGAAATGATTGTCCCTAACATCTGAAGCACAAGATATAAAGCAGAAATAGAACAAACTAACCAGCACTCATGGATCTGCTTCAAGGCTGCTGCTAGGCCAGCTGCTGTTCAGCTCGGAGGATCCACTGCCGCCGACGCTAGAGGCAAAAGGGCCTTTTCCCTTTTCCCTCAGCAACGACTTTCCAGGGGTCTTTCCTGGGTGGTTTGGAAATGTTTCTTGTCTTCGTGCCTTTGTGCTATGAGGGGAGAAAAGATGGGCAGCAGGGGAACCCCTGGATGGTGCCGGGTGACAAGGGCTTTTGTGTTTTTGTGTGCGTGCGCTTTGAGAACAGTCCCGGCTGGCACAAGGGAGATGAGAAGGAGGAGAGGCGGGGGATGGGACTGCCTGGAGAGAGAATCCGGAGTTCGAGTCTCAGCAGTTCCTTCTCTTGAACGCCTTTCACTTAATTTATGCTGTTGTGAGATTTCCCAAGTGAGCTCATGGCACAGTGCTCGTCTTACGAGTTGCCACTCGTCAACTGAAATAAATTTTATGAAAAAATTTTTGCTCATCTTGCAAAAATTTCATGCAGCGAGGTGCTCGTAATTCGAGGTTCCACTGTACTTCATTTTTATGTTACTGCAAAAACAAATTAACCAGAAGATTGCTTAGTTCAATCAAATCCATGACAATAACTGCATATACATTTGACTATCAATTAATGTGTGATGCCTCTGTATAATCTGCCATGCTGACAAACCAATATGCATTAAAAGTGTCAGAATTGTCTACATTCTTTAATTTTAAAAGAAACTGGGACATCATAAGATCTTTACTATTACATAGAGTGCCTTTTTTTATAAAAGGCCTCTAGGCAAATGCTTTGATATCAATAACTAAATCAATAGCTAATACCTGTTAGCATACAGATCAATTTATGCAGTATTTCTTAATTTGTGGTCCTTGAAATATTGGAACAATTCCCATAATTCTGTTATCACAGAAGGAAGCAAACCCATCTGAAGATCACCAGGCTAGATAAGACTACATTGATACAATGGGATGGCAGGTTGTTATTAATACTTCATTCTACTATTAGAATGGTTCCTATAGCCTAAATAAATCATATTATAAATATCACATAGCCATATGCTGAGGATCTATAGAATATTTGCTTTATCCCCTGCCTCATCTGACAGGGAAAACATTTCTTTTTCTACAGTATACAAGGAATGCACCTTTTGTATCAGCTTTTTTCACTGGAGCTGGTTTCAAACATTTTGTGAAATAGTCACTTCTGAAGATATATAAACACTCCCCACCCACAAACACAATTTTTTAATAGTAGGAAGTTTTGCAGGCATAATCTTTGACAGAATCATATTTCTTGGAAAGACTGATTATCAGCATTGATTTATAACTTAATTGTAAATAACCTCAGATTCCATCAAAAGCATTCAAAAGTCTTATGGGAATTTAAAAAAAATAATCTATCCCTTATACACAGTGATTCTCAAAATTGTTTGACCCAATTACCCCTTTTTCTGGTCTCAAATAATGTTATTACCCCCACAGAAATACATGGCCTACATGGATACATACATGTTCTTTTACACAAGCAGCTGAAGTCCAAAACCAGATCCTCAACTCATAAACAAGCAATTGCAAATGGTTCCATTATCCCCAGGATATCACCCTCATTTTGAACTACTGCCTTAATAACTACTGGGAACTCACAAATTCCCAGTTTCTTGCCTGGTGTCTTAACTGTTAATCATGGTCCTGTTTCAATGTGTGTTTCATCCTTATTATAGCAGGACAGTTGACTTGACCTGTATCTCAACATCTGTGCCTATGGTTCTAGGTATGACAGGCAGAGTAGGTAAATGGAACCAGTTGTCTGACTTTGGTTCTTCTAACACTTTGACCTCTGTGAGCAGACATTCCCCTCCATCATGATCTCCTCTTAGCCTCATCTTCTGATTCCTCTTGAGTTCCTCCTATTCTACAAAGAGATCCTGTTCCTCCTCCAAGAATTCATCCAGAGTTATAATAGTTGGAAGATGACAAGGCATTATACCAATTTGTACATTATCCAAGATCCAAGGTTTCATAGTTTCCATTATCTATTGTGACTATATCATTTATACATCTTATCAACATTCTAACAAACTTTCAGTTATTCTAGCAGTTGAATTTTTCATCATGAGGAATTGAGCCTTCTACATTGTAAAGGAACAAGGTCTAGCAGCTCCAATGTTAGGGAATCCTTAAATTGAGTTTTTAAAAAAACTTGTGACATTATTTCTGTTCTATCAAGCATACTTGCCTACAATTACCATCCTGATGTTTGTTTGATTAAATTAATCCTTATTAATTATATTTCAAATAAATTCTATAAGACTATGTCTAAATTTGATGTTCAATTTTTGAAGGTTAAAAATAAGCCTATAGAAAGAAATGTATCTAATCTAGAAACTATTCTGACAGCTGGAATGCCAATTTTTGTGATGAATTCCACTCCATCTGGTCATATACTCAAATAGGCATCATGAATATGCTACTGTACCTGGAATATGATTGTGCCAGATGAAAAACACCTGGATGATAGTCCTGATGCCTTTAGTAAAGTTCACATAGCAATACAGTGGTACCTCACAAGTCGAGTAACTCACAAGACGAGAAACCCGCAGGACGAACAAAAAAATTTAATCAAAAATATTCCGCTAGACGAGCCGCAACTCACATGACGAGAAACCTTTACGCGATAACTTCTGCGTCATCAGTCAGTGTGCTCTGTATTTCTCGTTCAGGCAGTGACTCGGCGTGAGAGTTCTGCCAACGCTGCCACGTGCAGTTTACTGCACGCACGCGTGCGTTCTGCTGACTGCCGCATAGCTTACTCCATTGTTGCACAGCCAGCTAGCACACACACATTCTGCCGATCCTCCCTCATGTTTTACTCATTGTTGCACAGGCAGAAAGGCACGTGCAAATGGAAGGTGATAAAAAGAAAGGTGATAAAAAGAAAGGCGATAAAAAGAAAGCCATTCTGGTGGACCTGAAGAAGGAAATCATCGAGAAGCACGAGAGAGGTGTGCATGTGACTGACCTTGCCAGAATGTACGGCA
>JANHZU010001984.1:180427-194335 GCA_032468055.1 Acrochordus granulatus
AATTAAGTTAGAATTTTTAGCCCAGCCCTCCACAATATTTTGGAATATACTCTTTTGGCCCCCTGGGAAAAATAATTGCCCACCCCTGTAAGGCAAACCAAGTATTGGGACAGCTAGCCCCACTCCTGCAGCATAAGGCAGTACCAATCAATAGCATCTTATACAAAGCATATTCATCCCCACCCTATGTTACCAAGAAAACATAAAAGAAAGTCACCATGGAAATGAGATGTTTGAGAAAAGCTTCTGGAGTGACGAGAAGAGATAAAGAAGTCATAAGGGAAAACAATGGAGCAGAATCAATCTTAAACTACATATAAAGACAGCAAATACAATGGTTTGCTTACTTGGAGAGAACGTCTTGAGATTCCATCCCATACAAGGTATATATAAAAGAGGAGAACATCAAGAGCAATACTACAACAGCATCAAATAACACTGGTTGAGGCCACCAGAAGTGCAAGAATCAGAACTTTATATTTTCCTTGACACCCAAAGTGGTAACAGAAGGAGGAGGAGGAGAAAGAGGAGGGGAAGAGGAGGAAGAAGATAAAAAAGTTGTTTCATTAACTTATCAAACCTCATGCTTGATTTGAGGGCCTTTGCCTTTACCTTGGACTTGAAAATGTGCTACCATATGAGCAATACTAATAAATGCTTGCCTTTAACTGTGGATATCAAGCTTTTTTTTCTCCACTCAAGTTCCATAAACAGAGGTTGATCCAATGACTGGTCAGCAATATGGGAGTTGTTTTTGGCCATTTAGCTACCTACCATTCTTTCAACTATGAATCTTGTCTACTTCATAGACAACAATAGTCCCTAAAATATTAGCGTTGTTCAGTTTCCATTCTTCAATCTGAAATGTCTTTGCTAGAGTATCTATCCATGCTACCAAGCAGAGCTGTACAGAGAGAAATTTTTACTCACATAGATCAATGAGCGTACATTTAGTTCAGGGGCCGCTGGTGATCTGCAAAGCAATGCAGATGGCCTCTAGTAAGGAATCCCAAAACTAATAATGACCAAAAATCTCATGACATTATTAAATCTCCTGAGGTTTGGGGGTCCAACTGATATTTTGTGAGATTTTGGATAAGAATGCAGAAAAAAAAAACAAGATCCTGAAAGTTCTGAGCAATTCATTTTTTAAACCCTATGTTCAGAGCCAATATTGCTCTGAGAGAACTATGCATGCCACGTTGTTCACAGGCCATGTTGCAGAATTATGCACAGAACTATGTGTGCCATGTTGCTAATCCTGGCTTAGATTGTAGTCCTCAAAAAGAAAAATGGGGAACTGCTGATATAAAACACATAAGCAAATCAACTGTTAAATAAAGAAGCCAACCAAGAAGGATTAGCATTTTTTAGTGTTAAGAGCGTGATGACTCTTGCCTTGGAAATTTAAGTTTATAGACCATTGAATGCAAACTAAAAACAGTTAATCACATTAAAGTCCCAATGAAGCTATTAATGTCACTCAATTATTAGCTACAACAGCATTTGAAGGAATTTTTGGTGTTCAAAGGTTCTATGACATTTTAAAATATTTTATGAACCTTGTAAAATTATTTTTGTAACAGTGTAAAAATTACTTTGCTCCAGTCAGATTTATGTGCATATCTAAGAGACACATACCTTAGTTTACGGTCCTTTTTAAACCTGTATAGCAGTCTCCCCCTTACATATATTTTGTACCAAGAAAATGAAAAGCAGGTCTGCTGAAGTAATTTCAGCAGAGCAATCTCCATTAAACCTCCTAAATACTTCCCTTGCTAATTAAATGAAATCAGAACTTTTATTGTTTATGGATCACCTTTTGTATCTGTAGGCTTATAACCTTTTTATAAAATACAATTGGGAATGGGGAAAAAGCTATTTAGGATTGATTATATATGAAAACATTATTACATAATCAGTTTGGACATTTCTTCACGTTTTGAAACATAATCAGTAATTGGGTGTAATTGGTGATCAAGGAAACTATCTGGTGATCAATTAAAGTAATTACCAGATTCCGGCAATACAACCAATCTTAATTTGAGCAAGAGTCTGCAATTCTTCAACTTTAATTTAAAATAATGAATATTATTAAGCAGTCTGTGAGCCAAGATCATGGTCAAGCATACATTGTATGGCAGTAGTCAAATTAGTTTTGGTAAGTTTTTGTTTACCAGCAAACCAAACACTTCATGTTAGAAAGTGTTTTGTTTATTTTGAAAAAAAATCCACCATGGCTTTGACCTTCATATCAGCACTATTGTTAAGCTTACCACAACAAGGATATTTTAGCATCTGGATTATTTTTCCCAACTCACTGAGCAGGTCTTAAAATAATTCAATAGAAAAAGAGCACCACGTTCTAATGAATAAGCTTATATATTTAAGACTGTTTTTACTTCCTAAAAATAAAAAACTGTCTTGGAGAGCATTCTCTGATTACAATAGGGCTAATATAGGGTATATAGGGGGAAAATACGATTTGCACATGTATGTGTAAAATACAGTTTGCATATAATTTTTCTTAAGTCTTATCAAGACAACTGCTATATTTTTTCGGCTTCGTGGTTTAGTTCCAAAATTAACCTCTCACCAAACAAACCTTTTTTCCTCCTAGAAGAGTTGCTTCCAATCTAAGAGGAGAAAAGTTCTTCCTTTTGCACACATTCCTTAAATTTTACATATTACAGTTTGCATCTTTTCTATTACATTTCTGCACTGTAGCATTCAAATATAAGAGTCTTCCTCTTGCTTGTATAAAAATTAACAATTCTATTACATTTTCTTCTACTGCTCATGATCCTTTTAATCCAAATATTTTCATTACAGCTTACCTAATTACTCATTTGAAGTGCTATGTGGTTTTTAACAGAAGAAAAACAGTAACAATATAATTTATTCATTATGTATGTCTTGATATTCTTAAAGCGTTCAACATGCAAAAAATACATTAAACCCATATTACTCAACCTATGGCTTCCAATATATACCATTGATAGCTACATTAATTTTGACAGTAAAGATTAATGTTTTGATAATTTTCTAATTAATTAAGGTTGCTGGCATGTCATCATAGGACTATAGGCATCCTACGTCAGAATACTTTTTACTTAAAAATATAAGTCCCTGCTGCACCTACTTCTACGTCAGCATTCCTACAGCATATCCTATCTGATTAAATGTGAATCATATTTACTTCACTCATGTACTCATCTCAGGGTTAATAGAATTTCTGATAAAATATTACAAATCTTCTGAAGGTCACACTATTTTTAGAAAGTTACTTATTTCATTGTTATCTTTCATAAAATTGGATTCAACTACACAATATTCCTTTTATAATAATAACTACTATGATTAAACATATTGCTGGAATTAAGCTTAACTAAAATAAATATTAAATATATTTCTATATAAATGGTTGTTAGACTGTAATATATCAGTATTAAGAATAAATGTACTATATTGACTTCCATTATTTTTTTTATAACTAATAAAATACAAATTAAATGTGTTTGTGAGATTCATTAATCTCACTCAATGAAGATGAGATTAATCATCTCATCTTATAAAGCAGTCTACTCAATGATCACATCCAGAAAATAAGAGGAAATAAAATATTAGACAGGAATGAATTATTAATGCATTAGACAGTGCAAAGGTTCAAATTGTCCATTATCTTTTTCTGGACAGGGACCAAACTATCATGCAAAATATGACTTTGGGAAACTATCAAGCAAAATATGAAGGATATAGACATATCCTGCTTTCTATGCAAGTTTCTGCATGGGAATTTTTAAATTGGATTTTATAAAGCTGTATGATGTTTTTAATCAAGTTTCCTAAAACTATATAGACAGTCCCCAGTTCTGCGTCTAGAAACAAACAGGCTGTCAATTACTAAAAGTGGTAGAATATATTTGAACTGGATATATTTGAACTACAACACAATAGATATAAGGAAACAGAAAAAAATTGCAACAGTATAGACCAGTGTTTCTTAAAGTGGGGTCCAAGGACCCTTGGAAGTCCCCCAAGACTTTCTCAGGAGTTCAAGAAATCAAAATGATTTGCCAGATATTCAAAATATTTGCAAAAATTTTAAAAAATGTCATCCTTTTATTATTTTATTTGTAAAAAAATATAAAGTTTTTCACGAAACTATTTTATGTTAATATCTAATGACATTAATATTATATTTTAATATTGTTATAGTAATACATTAATTTACATAGTTCAATAAATCATAAGTCATTTGTTGAAATGGGCAGCCATATATATTGAATAAATATTCCAAGAAAGGGTCAATTGTGATATGGGAAATTTTAATATAACCCATACAAACAAAACCTCTTTTGGGGTCCTCCATAATTTTAAAACTGGAAAGACAGCAAAATATTTAAGAAACATTCATCTAGAAAACTGGCCCATTGTAGAAACATGGGCTCTGCAGGTTTCCATGTGAATTACACTTTAAATGATTCACTTTCAGAAGAATATAAAAATTACTAAAAATGAATACCTTCACTGTATTTTGATCTATTGTAAGGGCTAAATCATTCTGAGTTCTAAATATAGATTATTTCAATTCAATCAGGATACATCACAATGTAACTGAACTACTGGTGGCCTTATCTTCACAGTTTATTCATACACTATATAAACAGATTCTATGAATTAAAGTCTAATGAAAGATCAAATAGAACCTAACCTAACTTAATATAACCTAAATTCTATTTCCATATTCTTTCCAAAAAACTTACATCTTTTTACTACAAGCTATGGTTTCCAACTTATTTACAATTATTATCATGAAGAAACTAGCTAGTCAGCTCTGTATCAAACATTTTGACAGCAAAATCACAAACTTGATCTATTTTAAGTAGTTTGCCACTCTGTGTAATCTTGTAAAAGCCATTCTTGCCTTTGATATTTAGAATGTTTACACTTCATAAGTTATTCAAACAATGTTTTACATATTAACAAATAATGTGAACAAAACTTCATGTTAGATCAAATTCTTCAGCAAGTGTCTTGCCAAAATGCTGTGATTTTCCTATAAAATTATTCCAATTTGTTGATCTTACATCGGATGAAACATACTGTAACAATCTTCATAATTTATGTCCTTTTGGGACACTGTGATTTAAAGTAACATAATACAGACCAGCACCACTGCTAATCTAAACCACCTGACCAGATAAACAACAGTTTCCCCTTCTCTCTTCACTGAGGACATTTCTGTTTATTGTCATATGATTTGCTAATTTTCAAGAAATGAAGAAGAAATGCAGCCAAGTCAAACTGTGGGTAAGAAGAACGGGCTATTACACACTGGAATATTTTTACATTTAGATATGAACATGATGTCAAAAGTTTCAGGAGTTTCAAGGAAAAGTAGGTTAAATGGTTACAAGTATTTATGCAAAAAAATCAGTAACTAAAGAAGAAAATAGTTTAAATCAATATAATTTAATCTCAGTTAGTTGTAGGAGCTTCATATTTCAAAGGCCATCCAAACAATGGCATTCCCATAAGAATAAAGTTATAGATATTTTCACTAGATTCCTCAGCAAATTAAAACAGTGGATCAGAAATCAGGTGGAAATATGTATTTAAAGCAGCAAAACTGGCATTAGATAGAGTGCAAATTAATACCCATTTTTTAATTCAAAGCATTGGAGAGAATGGTCAAGAGGGGAAGAATACGTTTAAGAATGTTTTGCAATTCTACCTTTATTTTTTTATTACCAAAAATAATTTTGGGTTTCATTTTAGACCATAAGCAGAAATGTAAATGTAAAAAGAAATTGTATTTTTTTAAATTTATTCCCAGAAGGGACAATGAGCTCTGATTAGAATTTTCATTCTGAAAAGTAGAATGCATTATGTATACTTAATCAAAATATCTTGATTTCTCACAATCATTCAGATAAACCTGATATATCATATAGATGAAAAAAGCCATTTACAAAGTATGAATAATTTCAACTAAAGATCAAACGTTGTATGCAATTAATCTATGAATACAAGAGAGGCTCAAATTTGTTTTATTCAGACAACATTCCTTTTTCTCCATCTCTGACTAATGATGGCAAATGACATTTAATAAAAGAAAAGTTATAATATATTTTGGAGGTCAGCTTTCTACACATATGCATTTGAATGAATCTAAATATATTTGGAAGCGATACATGTTTTCTGGCCCACACCTTAAACTCCTAAACTCTTAAATTCTGTAGCAATGAGATCTGATGGCCTCCTACTCTGCAGTTATTTAAAAGCATTGTGAAGACCTGGCTCTTCCCCACAGGGAAAATAAAGCCCCTTTCTATGTTTCTATCTGCTCTCTCAGCATTGACTTTTTTCTTCTTTTTAACTGATTTTATAGGTAGGTAGGTAAGTAGGTAGATAGACAGACAGACAGACAAACAAATAAAATTTCTGGAATACAATTCTGAAAATCTTATTCATATTTTTTAAGTGTATTGTACACAGTATTGAACAACACAGTATTTATTTTTCTTAAAGCATAATTTGCATTTCCTCAATACGAGACATTTTCCAGATTCAAGGAAAGGGTTTTTTTAAGCTTATCTTCTTATTTGAAGCATTTAAAATAAACCTTGCAATAGAAAAATAGTAAAAAAACACCAGATGAACCTTTAATGCAAATGTTAGATGTTTCATGTTTGATCACAGAATATCTCTTGCCAATCAACATTTCATTTCTCCATATGTTAGTTATCATGCACTGCTCTTAGAATCAGAAAATAAAGATACCTTTTTCTCAGGAAATATAAGAAATGGGTGAATGTTTGTATTTTTGTTACAGTAAATGGGCTTTTCAGCTTCTAACCAAAACATTGTACTTCAGAGTTTGCCAGTATAAATGTCCAAGTTCTAAGCAGGAAAGCACCTGTTCAGGCAATCAGTTGCTTTACATAATGAAGTCTGTGTTAAATTCAAAAAAATAAAGTTCAGAGTTTACTGGATAAAGTTAACTCCAAGGGCTGCTTTGTTATAACTTTCCAGGAAAAATAAAACATTTGGGATCTTCTTCTGATTAGAGTATAAGCTCTGGAACATATCCTTCACGTGAAGTTTATTTACTTGGATATTCTGTATGTTGCAACAAACATGATCTTACATTCACTTTACCTAAGTCCTGTTTGATAGTGGTATACAAAATACTTCAAATTATCAGCTGTTCTGACATTACTGGAAGTGTACCAACACTATTCTGATCATTCCAAAAGTATTCTGAACCCAAGCTTAAAACTCCAGGTATAAATTCAGATCATTTGACACTATATCATTTTACATTATTCATCTTTGAGTAAAGTACAATTATATAATTTTATTTATTTGTTCATTCCATTTATATAGTCATAATTTCACATATGACACAAGGCAACTAGTAAATTAATAGCCATTAATTTTCTTAATATGACATTCTCAGTGTAATATTATTCTTCCTCCACAGAAAACATTAAAAAGGCCATACAAAAACTATCATAGATACTAACACGTAGATAGAAATACAAAGAGACAGATAGAAAATTCAATCCGTTTGGATTTATATGAAAAGCTTTTGAAAAATTCAAGCATATCCATCAAAAATATTTTCTATATATAGAAAATACACTATAAATTAGTAACACTTGTGGGAATTATACTTGCAATTACCTCTCCGCACTTACAGACTAAAGCTGTCTTGAAGCAGCAAAGTGCAGATGCCTTCAATTAATTTCCTAGGTATATGCAAAAATATTGTGTTATGTTTTAAAACCAGGGTGATCTCAATAGAGATCTGGATTAGCTTTATCTTCATGGCCACTGGTTAGAATTGGTTTTCATTCCAATTGATTGAACTGTTAATCCTGACTGACAATTTCAAACTGAAATAGAAGAAAATTCTATCAGACAAACTCCCCCAGATTTTGTAATCATCTGAAGCTCAATTCAGGCAAGACAGATGCTGTAAGTAGATGGTTTCTCTGCCAGAGGAATGGGATTTGCCTGCTCTAGATAGGACTCCACTCCTTCAAATCAATTAGATTCACAGCTTGGGTATGCTTCTGGATCTAGAGGTACAAATGGCCTCTGTAGTGCAAATAAATTTCACCATCTTAGGCTAATGCGCCAGCTACAGCCCCATGATAATCCATCTCTTGGTTACTTCTCTTTTAGATGTTGGCAATGCTTTTTATGTGGGACAGTTCTCGAAGATGTTTTAGAGGTCTTAGCAGGCTGCAATACAGTCCTCTAGAACTGGGTAATATGAACACATCATATCAATTTCTGCTCTCAGTTCACTTCAGACCCAGTTCAATGTGCTGGTTTTAACCTATGAATATCTTCCTTTTGTTGGAAAACAGTACCTGAGGAATGCCTCATACTGGATTTCCTACTAGTAGCCTAAAAACCACGTAAAAGAGCCTCCTCTGGATACTATTTCATCCTGAGGCCCAGCAGGTAGCAACCCAGAACCAGGTGTATTCATTGGATGCTCACTAACTTGAAATGCTCTCCCCACTGAAGTATTCCCAGCACTAATTTAATTAAGATCTAGTTTAGTGTAGTGGTTAAGGTTCTAGTCTAGATACTGGGAAACTGTCAGTTCTAGTCCCACTTAAGGCATGAAAGCTGACTGAGTGACTTAGAGCTACTAACTCTCTCTCAATACAACTGATCTCACAGGGTAGTTATAGTGGGGAAAACAGGAGGAGGAGGGAGCATTAGGTATGTTCACTACCTTGGGTTATTTATAAAGTAATACATTTGGAGAGAGAAAAAATTAATAATTTGTTGCCGAGATATTTTATTTTCCCAAGCTTCTTAATTTTGTTCTTCTAGTGCTAGCTTTATTTTATTTTTTATTATATAATACATATGTTATATATTGTTTTAAGTTATATTTTAATTATAATAAATTGTGATTTAACTGCTGATTTTTTAACTGTAAAATGCTGTGAGATTTTTAAAATAAGAACTTTCATCAGTCTTTATTCCTGATGACTACAGAGACAAATGCATGCATTTTTCTTGGCAACCTTTTCAGAAGAGATTTGCCATTACCTTCTTCCTAGGGCTGAAAGTGACCCAAAGTCATCCAGAACTCTTAGTGACCCAGTTTCTAGTCCAATGCCTTTAATCAGTACACAAAGCAGGCTGCCTCTTAAATAAGTAACACATTCAATCTGGCTTACTCCAAAGAAGGTAAGAAAACCATAATGAACACAGAATTCTGATCTACAGAGATATTTGAGTGCTGCCTGTAAGTAATATCTACACCTGGGAATAAAGCAATGTTTTAATGCAGCTGCTTGTCTGTTGCCTGCTGCAGTACACTGATTTTTCACATTAGTTAAGTTCAGAATTTTGCATGTGATACTATCTGTGAGGAAATTTTGTATGAGCTTCAACTGGAGTTTGTGGCAGAAATGAAACTAAAACAATGGAACATGATTACTCCCTTATTCTTAAAAACCTGATAAACTAATTTCATGGTCCTTAACTTAGATACTGTATGTGTCTTTAAGAATGATCAAATTTTGTGTGGCTGCCAACTCTATAAAGCAGAGTGTGATGAATTCATTGGAGGCATCCTTTAAAGCTACAGAGTATAACTTTACATATTTCAGGGTTAAAAATATTTCACATTTATCACCCCTTTTAGTGAATGGTAAAAAGAAAATATGGAATCTTATTGTGAACTTTCAAAAGCTTATTGCAGATGGATAATATCAGTAACATTTGTGTTTATATAAGTGTTTTATATTCTGGTTCCTTCTCTTTTATGCTTTGTTTATCCATTTGCTACTCAAAAGCAATACTAAACATAATCATTCACATAAATGCATGCACTTTTACAGACTGCACTCAACAACTGATCAGTCACCTAAACGCAAACTACTATTATTTTAAATAAGATTAAAATACAAATGTTGCAGTTACAACTCTGCAGCATCTAAAGACTGCTTTGGAAATTTTTATTCCAAATATATTTTAAGTAATGTTACCATTGCCTGAGAAACTTCATCTTTTTAACACAATTAAATCATATATCTTTTAAATTAATTTTCTTGCAATAAAATAGATTAGTTAACTAGCAGGTCATAACAAATCTCAGCCTTGTTTAGGGCAGGTTTGTCCAAAATTATCTGCTTTTGGAATTCAGCTCAGGAATTCAGTAACTAAAAAAACCCAATCTAAGACTGAAATACATTTCCCAACATAGAACTGCCCCCATCATATGCAACCAATTCTTGGCTAAAATCCTCCAAACGTTCTCAAGCCTATGTAGAATAGCTGGTCTTGCTAAAAAATTTTACAAATTATAATTGTTCTACCACAGCCTGCTGAGATTGTACAAATCTACACATTGGTCACTGAATGTTGACAGAGATGAAGAATGGTACTGGGAGTATAGATTTTTCCATACCAACATTGTCCTGTTATATAGCTTAGATACAACTGACTGAATCTACAATTAAAGCTGATCACAACAACACATTAAACCATAATCTATGTTGGTTTGGTTTTGACTTTTGACTCTTGTAAACTCAGCTACTATAGTTAGAAATATATCAATCATAATTTATCATTCAGTGTGGTATATGAACATAGATCATGGTAGTTTATTCAAAAAATCTTAATAAAACAAATCATACCACTGGTGTGAACCTATCCTTGACTATACTTAGATTAGGCTTCCTGAAATACATTCTAATTAAATTGGTTATAACTAACTTAAATCCCATTAATTTCAATGGATCTACTTACTTATAAGTCTTACTTATAAGTCTGGATGCAATTATTATTCAAGTAAAATATTTAAGCAGTGATTCTATCATCAGCAAATAGAAATCAGTCCTGCTGAATTTAGTGGGACAATCCTTTCTGAGTAATATGACAGATAAACAAAAATGCTCATATCTGGAACCTTTAACAAACTGGCTAAATAGCAAATATTTTGCATGATATACAGGTTCTCCTTTATGCTGATGAAAATGAAAATAAAAGACTATAATGTTCAGGAATCTAAAAGAGACCCCTTATGATTCTAAAATATGTTTAATTGAATAGATGATTGTGATCACATTTATAGATTAAACAAGAGCATTCTCTGGCAAACCAGATAAAAAGTACTTGATACAAGTAAATTAAAGGATGTCACCAGTTAAAGAAACAAGGTGATTTGTGAAGCAGGCAATTCTAATCCACTTCCAATTATTCAATTCTAATCCATGTCTAATTGTTAAAGTAGCAATTTCTTCAAGAAAATAGAATTGAACTACTGGAAATTATACCTCTTAAAAACTCCTGTGGTAGTATTTTGCACTTATTTACTAACATTTCTAAAGTGCTCTATTCCCCACACCTCAGAGCAGCACACAAAGAAAAAAACACAGAAAATTAAAAATAACAAAACAACACGCAACAGTATGTATTAAAACGGCAGCGATCAACCTGGGTGGATATTAGATTTTCTATTTCTCTTGATTTTCACTTCATAGTATTAAAAACAAACTCAAGGTACCACAGTTGCGATTCATTAGAGCTACACATTCTACCGTAATTATAAGAGTATAATTATAACCTTAAAGTGATTCTCATTTTCTAGAGGGAAAAAATATAATCCACCTCACCACCGTCACCCCCAATTTTAGACATGTTTATGTGACTTTGACATAGCAGCAAGTTGTCTTTCGTGGTCTTGCCAAAACAAACATAACAAAACACAAAAGAACAGGAAACAACAAAAATTGCGAGCTCCAGCAAACCTATCTCGGGCCGATGGACAGCTTTCCGAAAACGCAAAATGAAAAACCGTACTTGATCTCCACTGATAAGCTGCGGTGCTGCCAGCGTTTTTGCAGAGCAGATGTAACTTTTTAGCAAACGTGATTGTTTGTGAAAGAAATAATTTTGATCAAAAACAAAATTGCAGCCAGCACAAGCTCTGCACTCTGTCACTGTAATCTGCTCTGACAGGAAGCTGTAAGTGGAGATTCCTACCGTGAAAGGAGCAGATGTGAAAGGTCAGCCTTGGCCTGGAACTTCAAAACCGTTAACGTGTAAAACAGTGTGCATTAAGGCCTGAAATAGCTAACCACTGGATTAACGGATGTCCGCTAAGTGGGTTTGATGTTCTTTTGGCAAGTAATGGTTAATTTTTAAAATAGGTATAATTGTAGTTTTCTCTCTCTCCCCCCCGCCCCTGCCCCAGTACCTCTTTACTAAGCCAGAATCCATTTCATTATTAAGCAGAGTTCTGAAATAATGTTTTTAGGAAGAAAGGAAAAAAAAGTATCTCCTTGGAGCTTTATTAACTTGTTGGTGACAACCATTTCAAAGTAAGCGAAGAAGGGGTTAAAGAAACTTGGACAGAGCGTTTGCACGGAAAGTTATATCCAAGCTATCAGGTATTTGTTCCAAAGTGCTTCTCAAATCTAAAGGACAAAACATTTAACTTTCGTTTGAATGTCCAATAAAGATTGGAAAACAGAGACAATGCAAATATTATTCCGTCTTACACAGTGGAAGCAAAGCAGCTGAATATAATAACGCAGTACAGATGCAAGAAACACTGATGGGTTTTCCAGACATGACAGAATTCCAAATTTTAGTTAGTTAATCAAGTCATTTTACAAGTATTCGGCAGCTCAAATTAAGAATAAATAGCTGCCTTCATTCTGCAACTGAGCCAGCCATATGCGCCTCTTCTCCTGAATGTAATAAGGAATGGTAAGAAAGCAACTACTGAGATATTTGCAAACTACTGTTCGAAGCTGAAAGGTGGATTTTAAAATAAATCACTGCTGAATTTTCTCTGTTAAATCCAGAACACTAAACCTATCATTCAAAAATACACCATTCTTAATCCTTTCAAATAAACTGAGAATGAAAAACTATTTCAACAGAGAGCTAGAAGGACTTTTTCCTCATTTAAAGAAAAGCAAAAAGCCAAGTTTGAAATTCCCCTCATGTCAAAGAGTAGTGTGGCATATGGAGTGGAGGTTTTCAGATCATTTATTCTAATTTCCTACGCTGGTATCCAGTTTTTCCTCCAAAAACAATTGATTTATCTTTACACAAAGTTTGTTGTGAATATTGTAGACTATCAATGAACTTTATGGCAGAAATGGGAATTGATCTTTGTTTTTCCAGCTCTATTCCAATAATTTATCCTTATTGATTTGCCAAACAAACCAATGTTTTAATGGATGCTGCTCTTTAAAAAAATTATTTGGATTTGTTAAATATTTTAGCACACATTTGAATACTTTACAAAATAATTAATAATTTATAAACATCTTTACAACCTATTGTTGGTAAACCAGGTGCATAGCCCTGGTTAACATATTTTAATGTGGTTTGTTTTTTTGTTTAATGAAAAGCAAGAACCATCCCAAGAAATAAGCCACAGTTTTTAAACCAGTATAAATCAGTTTGTGTCTCACACTGAGCAAAAACAAATTGTGTAATGGCTTAGGACCATATCAATTGAGTATGAATAAGGCTCCATACTAGACATAAATGTATCAGATTCAAATCACTGTTCAGATACAAAATTCTCAAAGTACCCTGTGTAAAATACTATATCTAACCTTAAGACATAAGGTTATATGATTAAATATCACTTTGAGCTCCATTCTGTTGAGGAAGAAATAGATACAGTGAACCTTGGACTGCGAGCATAATTCGTTCCGGAAGAATGCTCTTAATCCAAAACTCTCTTATACAAGAAAGCAAAGTTTCCCATAGGAAACAATGTAAAGTCGGAAGATCCATTCCATGCCCCCAAAAATATTCATAAAAAGATCATTTTCAATGGAATTTTATGTAGAAATGATTGTCCCTAATATCTGAAACAAGTAACAATGATTAATACACAAT
>JANHZU010001984.1:211557-227590 GCA_032468055.1 Acrochordus granulatus
CCCCGTCCTCCCACAGGCACCGGGACCCCTCGCAGCAGCAGCGGCGGCAGCAGCACCGACAGCCGCCGCCTCCACTCAGACCCACGAGGGCCCAGCATAGCTCCGGCGGGCGTCTCCGCCCCCTCCAGCAAAGCGCCTGCGCCGCGGCCGCCGGCGGAGCCCTCGTCGCGGTCCCGCGCAGAAGCCCGCGGCCTGCGTGGCCTTGCTTAGCAGGGGCGGGCCGATGCCCCCGAGGCTGGCTCCGAAGGCGCGGCGGCCCCTGGTTCTGCCCGGACGCCCCACGTGATCGGCTTGGGTTGATTCGGCCGAGGTAGCCGCCCCTGGCTTTCCTCAGAGTTGCACGGGGGTTGCGGAACGCCGCCTTCTCCTGGGGTGCGAACACTGGGCCGGAATCGGAGTTGACACTTTCCCCGGCAGTTCATCACCCCGGCAAGCTCCAGGGGGCGCTCTGAACGAACTTGGAAGAGCCGCCTTTCCTTTTCTGTCACAGAAAAGGGTGCTTCAGCGTCGTCTGAAGCAAGGAAAATATAATTTACCTGATCCTCCGTTCTGTTTCTACTAAATGCTGACTTAGGAAACCCAGTAATTTCCAAACGAGTGCAAGGGGGCACTAATCACTGTTTTACACACGGCCCACGACTCAGTTCACATCTTGCAGTACCTGTACAAAAATATTCAGCCTGAATGAACAGGCACTTCAGCAGTATCAAGTGCAAGAGGACAATATCTTACTTCAGCCACCTTTAATTCCATTTTGTGCGTATTGTGCAGATATGTGGTATGTTGTTATTGATCTCAGATCAATAACAAATTTCCAAAGAAGCTTTTAAAAGTTGAAATACAGTATTCTACCATGAATGGCTTTATTATGACATAACAGCTCTAAAACTCCAGCTGTATTTAATGTAACCACAATGCCATGGTTTGTGTTATGGGTTACTCTTTTAATTTCTGTTGATTCAAACTCTTACAACAAGCATCAAAACAAAAAAATACCCATTAAAAAGGCAGTGCCCATGAAATGATACATATATTTACACCCATACTCAATTTAAATATAACACTATCATGCACGAAATTCTATCTCTTCTTCCCAGCCTATTGAAACATTGTTTTATGTCCTTTTAAAATACTAAGCTATGTCTCAGTCTTCAGTATACATGCAGATTAGGAACTATTCTTAATTCTAACCATTTTAATCAAACACTGATCAAAGCACAAATGTGAAGGTGTTGGTAATTTACATATTATACAGTGGGATTAATTTTTCAAGAATATACCACATTAAAGCTGAGGAAAGAGATTAAGGAGCTTTCAAAAATAGTATTTTACACTTATATCTATTATTTTCATACTATAATCTTATGCACCTTCAATTTTTACAAGGTTTGTAGGAATTTCTACAATAAGAAGCAGTGATCTCTTTATTACCAAGATTATCAGGCCACTATAAAAAAATCTTAATTTGCCATTAAAAAAAATGGATTCTGCACAATATAGGTTCCATAGGGTAAAACTGTCCCATCACTGTTTAATTAACCAACTACAGTTTTCATTGTTGTATGTTAAATATTTCTTCTGAATGATGCTGTGTCATTTTAAATGTGTGATTAACGTAACGGCTCCAGTTCAAAAGATGGAGAGGAATTAATCCATTGTACAAATTTAAGAACTTATTGTGAAAGCAGACAGTATTCAAATCAAGTATCACTCCTGATGCTCCTGATCTTGACCAGGTATTAACCAACGGATACTTTCTGTCCGAATAGTAGCATACATGATAAAACTGATAAGAAACAATAAAGAAAATAAGAGAAGCCAATCTATTCCTTTACTAAGCGTACTAGGCAGGGGACCAGCTTGATCTTCCATGCTCACCATCACATCAGACTTAGGCTGTATTCCTGAAATAAAATATCCAGTTATTACCCTAATGCAAGATGAAGCATCATAAATCACACTAGAGTTATTTGCATGTATAAACCTTCATTTTCTATTTTGAAATTATACTTCAGCATATTAATTACATCTGCCAAAAATTCATTATACAGTACTTTAAAAATCTATTCACTGAATTAAAAATACATTTCCAGTACAATAATTAAAATTATTAAGGTTAAATATTGTGACTCTGTTAGCTGCTCTATTTCCATTTCATTCTTTAAATAAGTACTCTCTCAGCCTCAAATAGGGGGCATAGTGGCCAAGTGGTTAAGACACACTGGGCTTGTCAGCCAAAGGGGTTGACAGCTCGGCAGTTCAAGACCCAAGCACCACTGCCCAACGAGGTGAGCTCCCATTCCTCCCCCAGCTCCTGCCACCCTAGCAGTTTGAAAGCATGTAAAAATACAAGTAGATAAATAAATACCACTTAATTTGGTGGGAAGGTAACAGTGTTCTGTGCCATATAGTCATGCTGCCACATGACCACAGAAGCATCTTCGGAGATTATGAAATGGAGATGAGCACTGCCCCCTAGAGCCAGTCACAACTGGCAGAGGAAACCTGTGCCTGAACCTTTACCAGCCTCAAATAAGCTTGTGTTTTCATAACTTCCATGATATGTAGCTTTATTAGTCTGTTTTATCTCTTCGGATTACATGAGGAAAGTGACAGAAAATATACAGGCAATTGTTCAATCCCAAAGAAGGGCAATGCCAAAGAATGTTCAAACTACCGTACAATTGCGTTCATTTCACATGCTAGTAAGGTTACACTCAAAATACTACAAGCTAGGCTTCAGCAGTATGTGAACTGAGAACTACTAGAAGTACGAGCTGGGTTTCAAAGAAGCAGAGGAACTAGAGATCAAATTGCCAACATTTGCTGGATCATGGAGAAAGCAAGAGAATTCCAGAAAAGCATCTGCTTCACTGACTATGGTAAAGCTTTGATTGTGTGGATCATAACAAATTGCAGCAAATTCTTAAAGAGAGAGAAGTAGTGGACCACCTTACCTGTCTCCTGAGACACCTGTATGCTGATCAAGAAGCAAGTTAGAACTGGACATGGAACAATGGATTAGTTCAAAATTAGGAAAGGAGTATGACAAGGCTGTATATTGTCACCCTGCTTATTTAACTTATATGCAGAGTACATCATGTGAAATACTGGGCTGGATCAATCACAAGTCAGAATTAAGATTGCCAGGAAAAATATCAACACCCTCAGATATGCAGACAATACCACGCGTATGGCAGAAAGTGAAGAGGAACTAAAGAGCCTCTTGATGAGGGTGAAAGAGGAGAGTGCAAAAGCTGGCTTGAAACTCAGTGTAAAAAAACTAAGATCATGGCATCCAATCCCATCACATCCTGGTAAATAGAAGGGGAAGTAATGGAAGCAGTGGCAGATTTTACCTTCTTGGACTCCAAGATTACTGCAGATGGTGACTGCAGCCATGAAATTGAAAGACTCTTTCTCCTTGGGAGGAAGCTATGCCAAACCTAGACAGTATATGAAAAAGCAGAGATATCACCTTGCCGATAAATGTCCATATAGCCAAAGCTATGGTTTTCCCAGGAGTAGTGTATGGCTGTAGGGTTGGGCCATAAGGAAGGCTGAGCACTGAAGAATTGATGCCTTTGAATTGAGGTGCTGGAGAAGACTTTTGAGAGTCCCTTGGACTGCAAGGAGATCAAACCAGTCAATCCTAAATGAAATCAATCTTGATTGTTCATTTATAAGGGTAGATAATGAAGCTGAAGCTCAAATACTTTGGCTACATAATGCAAAGAGAGAACTCACTGGAGAAGACCATGATGCTGGGAAAGATTGAAGACAAAAGGAGAAGGGGATGGCAGAGGATGAGATGGTTAGATAGCATCATAGATGTGGTGGGCATGGATTTGGACAACTCAAGGAGGCAGTGCAGGACAGGGAGGCCTGGCATGCTGCAGTCCATGGGGTCGCAAAGTTGGACATGACTGAGCAACTGAATAACAACAAGAACAACATCCTAATCTAAAAACTATCAGTATACAAAATAGTTCCTTGATTTATTCTCTCATTGATGAGGCAATGAAAAAAACACTTATTTTGTAAATTTATTTTAAAATAAAAGTCTTAGCTTTCCCAATTACTTGGTACAATGTATAAAGTTAGAAGTTATTTTGTCCTCTATTGTGGATAAAGGAAGACTGAGTTTTTTTCCTTGTTAACATGAAGAGGTATAGTAACAAATACCGTTTTTGCATTTACTTTTCTCAATTCTCAAATATGCAATCCCAAACTCCTGCCCTGCTCCCGCAGAGGAGCTGAATGATATGTACATAACCAATAACCAGATTGTAATATGTAAACTAATATTAACCCTTAATGCTGAGTTATAGTTATATTATCCAAATAAGGCTATCAAGAAATAAGAAAGAGAATGTCAGGATGCCTCAGCAGAACCAAGATTTGGAGAAACAGAATACTATTCATTTATCTTATTTTGTATTCATTCAAAATCTCATATCTTGATCAAGGATAAAACTGCTTCCCAGGATCTTCCTAACTGAAGATAAAACAACAATGTTCTTGAAGATAAATATCTACTAGAGTAAAACTGGACTATATCAGGCTATGAACTCTCCAGATTCATAGTTCATCTTACCTGTCTGATTAAAAATAAATGCTTTCAGTGTTTCCAGAGTTCGATCTGTATGGTTAAATCTTGCCACTGGCTTAGCACCTTGAAAAAGGAGAATGTTAGGAACAGCCACAGTTCCAAACCGAGTTGATAAACTGCAAAGAGTAAAATAGAAGAATCAGTTTTACTAAAAAAATATCTCATTTAACTTTATAAAAAAAAGGTCACAGTTACTTTGTTCTTTATTAAACTCGGACCATTATGTAAAAAACAAGAAATCTGAGGTTTCTGGAGTACGGGAAGATATTTTCAGTTGATAGTCAGTAAACATTCTCTGTCCTTGCATGTCATTACTCATATATAATATTGTAAACAGATGTGAGAGGAATGTGCAAGGTACACTTAATAATTACTATTCAGAAGAGAATAAAATTTACCTGCTGTGTTGAGAGGCATCCAAGGCCAAGAAATGTAGGGCAGGGAACACTCGAGGCAGACAATTAAAATGAGGAGCCAAATTGGCAGAGAAACGACACCAAGGGGTATAAAATAAGACCAGGGTGCAGTCACTGCCATTTGGATTTAAAAATTCCATTAAATCCTAAAATAGAAATTAAAAATAATTTAATTTTAAAAAACAAGCACTACTCAGAAATGCAGTGAGCACCACCCGCAGAAACTGGCCATTCCATTATAAAATAGGTTTCATGTTTTGAATTGAATATGAATTATGATGATTACATTCTATTGAATCATTGTCAACTCTTAGCGACCATATAGATTTTCTCATGAATTAGCTTTAATTTCCTACTCTCAAAAATAATTTTGTATATTGGCCACATGGACACAATCAACACCATAAAATTTTGTGTTGGTTTGATTTTGACAATAGTTTTCAAGAGTATGCAACAGAAAACCCACATACTTTCAAATCCTAATATTAAAACAAATATTGTTGCTAAAGTCTACTAAAATAATATAGGTGAATTTAAAACAAAAATGGTCAAAACAGCAGATGCCATTGTACGATAAGGCCAGAAGCAAAAATATATAACACAAAGGACTGGTTTTTTTCATGACACATATGTGCACTTCCATTGTGTTTCAATAAAGGATCAACTGACAAGGATGCAATAATTAAAGGATTTCAGCAACTGTATAAAACCTAGAGAATCTTGTCCTACTTGGTGCAATAATAATTTGCTATATGAAAAACAAGTTTTTGTTTTATTGTATTTTAAATTCAGAAGATGCTGCATCAGTAACAGAGTGTGTATTTGAGTCGAATGCCTGGCATCTCTTGATAGGACAGAAAAACACCTGAAACACTGCAAAGGTGATGCCTATTAGAGACATGGTCAGACTGAATATGATTGCTTCCTATTCTCCTATAAAAAGGTATTTTTAATCAGAATATTACCAGCCAACAACTCCAGGTAAAAGAGACATTTTGAAATTGGCAGCTATCATAATCACTCCTTCAGAAATTAAGAACAGATAACAAGTTTCAACTATAACACCCATGAAAAGTTAAATCCAAATAATGGAACATAAAAATGTGCTCTATCAGGTTAAAAACTATTTAAATGCTGTAATATGTTCACACAGAAAACAACCAAATGCCTTTGGAACAGTAACCAGTATGCAGAACTATTATATTGCCTCCAATCTTTCAAATGACATGCATCTACTAGACATATTCTAATTTATATCTTTATCTTCCATTAATTTAATACCTCTTCAAAACCACTTAAGCTTGTTCTGATACTTTAATTAAGTACTCTGTGAAATAAGTAGTGTCCTTCATACACATTTTTCTTCTTAAAAATTTTAGGAACAACAGCAAATTCCTTGGAGATTAGATTACAGTTGGCATCAGTGAAATACTACAAGTCAGTCCTCAGATTTGATGAAAAATGTTCAGAAAAAAATAGAATCCATCATCTTTATTCTCAGAATCATTTTACATGGTTACACCTCTCAAGCTGCATAGTATTGTGCTCTAAAGAGTGCTGGCAGTAAGAAAACAAAATAAAAATATTTAAATACAAAATTAGTAGGGTAGGACTTAGTTCAATTAACATAGCATGCTTATTCATTTATGAAGCTAAAAACCCAAGGGCTGCATTCACATAAAACCCTATAGGCTAGTTTTAAATTTATTGTGATTTAGCAAAAACAAAAAAAAGGTCACATGCTCAGGCAACTGTTCAATGCTTTATTCAACCCCAAATATGGATTACAGTGGAACGTCCGATTGCAAGACTAATCCATTCCGGAAGAATGCTCTTAGTTCGAAATACTCTGAAAGTGAAATGAGGTTTCCCATTGGAAACAATGGAAATTTGGATGATCCATTCCATGTCCCCAAAATATTCACAAAAATATCATTTTCATTGGAATTTTATGTAGAAATGATTGTCCCTAACATATGAAACAAGTAACAATGATTAACACATGATATAAAGCAGAAATAGAACAAACTAACCAGCACTTATGGATCTGCACCAAGGCAGGTTCTGACCTCAGCTGCTGCTAGGTCGGTTGCTGTGTGGTGCCCCCTGCTGGATCGGGAGGATCCATTGCCACTGCCGCTGAGGCAAAACAGCCTTTTCCCTCAGTAACATCTTTCTGGGGGTCTTTCCTGGGTGGTTTGGAAATGTTTCTTGTCTTAACCTGCCTCCATGGTATCAGGGGAGAAGAGTTGGGCAGCAGGGGACAGGCTGGATGGTGCTGTGTGACAAGGGTTTGTGTGTTTGTGTGCGTGCGTGTGTGTGCACTTTAAGAATAGTCCCAGCTGGCGCGAGGGAGATGAGAGGGAGGAGAGGAGGGTGAGGGGACTGCCTAGAGGGAAAATCTGGAGTCTGAAGTCTCAGGAGTGCTTTCTCTTGAATGCCTTTCACTTAATTTATGCTGTTTATGCAGCGAGAAAGGAGAACCATCGGCTCTGTTGTGAGATTTCCCATGTGAGCTCATCGTCTTGCGAGTCACCGCATCAACCGAAATGATTTTTTTTTAAAAATTGCTCATCTTGCGAAAATCTCGTGCACTGAGATGCTCACAATCTGAGGTTCCACTGTAATTGAACAACTATTTCAGATACGTTATGTGAAAACAGCTCCTGAATCCAGTTCAATAGCTCCTTAACTAAATAGGAAAACTGCCACTGCATTGCACTTGAATAAAACAGACTCAACAGCATGCAAGTTTAATTACTGTTAATAGCATAAACAGAGACATTTTTTGCTCTACTCCAGTATTTCTCAACCTTGACAGCTTTGCGATGTAGGGACTTCAACTCCCAGAATTTCCTAACCAGCAATGAGAAATTTTGGGAGTTGAAGTTCACACATCTTAAAGCTGCCAAAACTGAAAAACTCTGCTGTAATCCCATCCATACCTACTTTAGCTACACCGGACATAATACTAATATTCTCAGCCCAAATTAAGTTGCCAATTTTTAGCTTAAGGAGGAAAACATCAGAATACTTTTCACTTACTTGGGAAATATTCAAAATTTGTAACGTGAAATTTGTCATTCCTGTAATGTTTCTTTCTTCACAAGTCACTTTTGGGACTTTCGTACCATCTGTGTTATTTGAGTCCTCTGTTGATGAAGGATGCACTGCTTCCAACACGACCGGTAGATGTATTATTGGCTCTTGTGCAGGAGACACTTGCTGAGATACAGATGCCATACTGTTCATACTGCATTCACCATCAGCTGTTGCATCACAAGTACCAGTGTCTGATTCAGACAGATGTCCCTCTTTGGTGCCACTTGGAATAACTGACAACATGACATGATGGTCTGCAAGAAGGCTACCACTCATCATGGCATCAGCAATTTCTGCAGTCCTATACTGTACCGATTCCCTATGTCCATCACTGCTTGAATCTACGGAACTGCTTTCCAGAGTTAATGATAGAGAAGTTTCGCTTAACTGTTCTGATAGCAGGTCAGAAGTTTCATCTGTTTCTGCTACAAAATATACATACATACATACATACATACGTGTTTGTATACATGAGAGAGAGAGAGAAAGATACGTCATTTAAAATTTCAGAGCATAACCACATATCCTTAAAATTGCCCAAAGTGAGACTCCAGCCATCATTATAATTACCCTACTAATCCCTAATTGTTAAGCTTTCAGTTTTGTACATGCTAAACGCATGATTCAACAAATTTAAACAGAGCAAGAGACGTCTGCTGAGACACGTCCATTTTGCTGTATTCTTTCGCAGGACAAGGGGAACAGCCTTCATTTCAGTAGAGGGGAGAGCAACGGAACCTGAAAGCCGTGGCAGTAGTACGGAGTTTTGAGAATCCTGCGATAGGACAGGTTACAGGATTGCGAGCGATAATTCTGACGCCCCACCCGCATCACCTCTGGACTTCGGAGAGGAGCAGAGGAAGGGGCGCCTTTGCCTCTTTCCCCACCCGCAGAAACAAAAACCAAGAAGCCGCGGCACCGCTCGGCCGAACAAGGGCGCCTCAAAGCAGCTTTTCCTTCGGGCGGTCCGCTCCTTCCCCACCCAGCATTGCCATGGCAACCGAGCCCTCCTCACCTGCCACAAGGATTCCGAGCAACCAGATCACCCCGAGGTGCCGCCCCCACCCGCGCGAGGACGAGAGCATTCTCCTCGCAGGGGAGGGGGAGCTGCCGCTCTCCCCAAAAACACCGGTAAAGCGCCGGGCAAAAACGGTGGCTTCCCGTTGTACTTCCGCTTCCGGTGCTTTCCGAAGCCGACGAAAGCCCGAGTGGTATTGCCGGGCTGGTGGTGGTTTTGTTTGCGACCCGGATATTCTAGCTCTAGGAAGCGAGGTGGAGTTCTAGGCCGTTGTCTTCGCAATGTTTCTGTCGCGCTTATGTCCCCTTCCCCCCCGCCGTAATTTTGAATATAACTTTATTCAGTTAATAAAAAATTGAAAAACACTCGTTTTCCTCGTCAAAAGCGCTTCGTTTTCCCAGTTAATACTTTAACTGCTAAGCAGAAACGAATGTTTCGTTATTGTTCACCCTGTAGGGAGTCCCGTTCATTACCCTCAGCCTCCGGGAGGTTGGAACAAAACGTTGTCTTTCTCTCGGCGAAAGCACTCACGGTCACCTTCGCCCGTCCTTTTGTAACTCCTCACGGTGGTCTTGCTTCTCCGACTCCGATCAAGAGGATAGCGTCATACCGACTAGCGCTAGGCCAGATAGCACAGGACTTTCCTTCTGGCATGAAACGGAGGTAACGTCGAAGTTGCCCTGTTTCGTTTCTCTCAATCCCAATTGCCCCGAGCAAAAAACGGCGATCTGTGCCTTTCCTTCACCGACCCTACTCCACCGCGATTCGGCTTCTTATCGGCCGTGCAGGTGGCTCTTTTTTGAGAGACCTCTCAAGGCTTTGAGCCGGCTGTGATTTCACGTTATATATAAATCTGGCGATGGTCGCTACAGGTTATCACAAATTTGTTTATTTACAGACCCTCGGCAAGTCTCCAAGTGAGTAACTGTTAATTTAAAAGAATGAGCATAAAACTAAAACTCTGAATATTATCCAAATCGATCCTACATCACTCTACAACCCTACACACTCCAGATGGCATCAGTATCCAGCTTTTACATCACAGAATAATTTGTGCATACACCAGAGTTATTTCTTAACAAAAACATGTCTGTGAAGACTCTCACTCGTCCAGGGTAACTGCATCGCAACAAAGGAGAAAAATCCAGTCCAGATGCCTGTTTTTTAAACTTCGTTGCGATTCTTAACAAAAAGAAAATGGATATTTATCTTATACTGAATCTGTGGAAATGACCAAGCAGTTGCTTTGTTCTTGACAGCCTTCCCCTATTTAAAACTCAGTACCGTCTTTGTATATTTTGAATGCTCAGTAAATTGATGTGATAATCAATGTCTGCTACATTATTTTCTGAGGAACTGGCTCACCCCAATGGGATTAGCTGCCCTATCCCGTCAGTCAAGGAATTCCAGACCTTGGGGTCCAGGAGAAGAGACTTTTCAGCAGTGATTCCTGTTCTGTGGAACATCATGCCCCCCCCCAAGGTAAGGTCCACACCCACCCTGAAAGGGCCTGAAGACCTGGCTCTGCCTGCTGGCCTGAGGACCCAATGGGGCCACATTATTCTGGAGGTGGTTAACAGACTAAGGCAAGACCCCATCTTCCTCCCGCCGTGTGCATTTTTGCTCCATTCCACCCCATATTTGTTCAGTTTTAACTAATGTCACTATCTGTTGCTTTAGTGTTCTAATGGTTTTTATTGCTTTTCATGATTGCAAGCGAGGCAAGATGGGTGGCATATAAATTGAATAAATATTGTAATATGAAAAAAAAATGTAAAAATGGATTTCAATGTTTGAAACAAAAAAACTTTCAGGGCTGAAATTTCAATATGTGCCATAAAAGAAAAAAGTGGGCAGGAGAAGAAAATAATTTGTGATATTTATGTGCAACCTCTTTTTAAAACATTCCTTTTTCTACAAGCAATGTCACTGCAGGTTTCAGGCTCAAATTAACAAGAGATCCATTTGGGGACTGTTTCATTAGCCTGAGGGCTGCAACACTGAAGTCTTTTCATACATTGATAGAAAAGTCTGTAAAGAGTCAAAAAAGAAGAAATGAAAATGAAATGAAAAATATGGCACAACCATATTTATTTAGCAAACTTGTATGCTGCTGATCTCACAAAAAGCATCACTGAGAGAATCTGGACTCCATCTGGACTATATTATTAATTTTTTAAAAACTGTGAAATTGTGCTACTAATTAAGCATTTTGCTTTGGCTATTTATCTGATAACATTTTTCATTCACCAGAACACTTTAATCTTGGTTTTGTATCTTGATTTAAAATAGTCAGCTATGTAGACCAGAACAGGAATCAACTCCAAAGACTACTTTTTTTAGGAGAGATTCTTCTAACAGAATCTTGCAAGTCTGATTATGCTGAACTTCCTCCATTCATATATCCATGTGAATTAGTGTGGTGTCTGTCTGAGCTGTTTCTGCATACTTTCTGCTTGTTTGGATTTAAGCTATGTTGTTCCTTTCATTCCTTTGGTAATAGGTCTGACTTGTCTCTGTCATGGTCATCTTCCTTACTCACAAGAACCAATCTCACTGTTGCTTGCAAAAGTTCATCAGCCAATTAATTATTACAAATGAAAAAAATTATGCACCTGTATATCAGAATATTGCTAGGTTTTGTATGGAAACAATAAGTAACTTGGAGAATCTTTTTTGGTAAGAAACTTGTAAATACTTCCATGTTCTTTTGCTTCAAAATGGTGTCACACTGAAATTCCATTACTCCATTTGTATTTTCTTTGTAACACTGCCGATATCCACAGCAAATAGCGATAGTATTAATTTAAATTATGATGGAAAGATCTTCAGTAGTGAAGATTTTTCATCTATATTGGACTTCATATCTGAGAATTTTGATCATGCTAGGGTTCAGTTCTGGAAATTGAAGTCCAAGGCAACTAAAGAGTACCAATTAGAAAGCTGCATGACAACTAATCCACTCCATTTTCCTTGCATTGAACTATAACTCATGTAGTCCCCACCCACTGCCGAGTACGAAAGTGAGCTCTATTTAGGATGGAACTTAAATCCCTTTCAGCCTGCAAAAGAGATAACTAATTCAGCTTTTACTCTTACATGTAATTCTGTTAGGATTCTGCACTAAATGCCTTTGCACACTCTTTGTACACCTCAATTGATCCTTTAGAAAGTCCTCAAGAAAGCCCCTCCTCCAAAATGCTCTTTAAAAGAATCACTTTTGGCAATAATTATATTATCCAATTTTCTCAAGTGCTTGGCTTAGATTGATAACAGGTTGTGGAGAATGTTCTGTTTCCTTATAAGTCCAGGATTAGAGTTCCCAGCAAGCAATTAGATTATCAGACTAAAAGGTGTTCCCTACTCTACAAGTCACAGCAACAAAGATCAGCATTTTCACATAGGATATTTATTAACATTTATGTTCCAGACCTTCCAATAAATGGGGTTATCATAGCTTTTGTAACTATGTGAAAAGGATAACTTCCACAGATACTATTCCACTCTTCAGCTTCTTGGTGGATGTGTTTTTAGGAAAGACATATCCATTCAATAAATTCAGTTTTGAACATTGTATAACTTAACAGCTAACCTCAGCATCACCAGAACTCCATGTTATCAGCAGTCAGTTGATGGGAAATCGATTGGTGCAGTAGTACATGTGTTTTTGAGAGAGGACATATTACATATTAACCCCTTCCTTAAAAGCAAAGTACATTCCTTGAAATGTACCATCATTTGGTCCAATTGTACTAGGCAATTACGGACTTGCCTCGAATAATTCTTTCTGTGAAGAAATTGACTTGATTACCACTAGAAAAGCCTTAGAGAAAATGAAATATATGTTTCAATCCAGTTTCAGGCTGATGTTCAGCAGAGAGACAGCACACAGAGATTTTACCCATAGTAGTAGTAGAACATCCTTCCTGGTCTTGATATCTCAGTGGCTTTCAATACTATTGGTCATGATATCCTTCTGAGCCATCTCCAAGATCTAGAAGCAGGGAGCACTCTATATAATGGTTGTCCTTTCTGATAGGTTCTATTCATGGAGAGATAAAGTCCTTGACTTTTAATTGGGAGATGCTGCAAAGCTCAACCTCCTGTTCAGTATCAACTGAACTCAATATGGGGGTTCTTCTGAAATCATAGCTCTTGCTTGAGAAGGTGGTAGTTGTTATAGACAGGAAGGCCTTTGTGTAGATTCATCTTATGCACCCATATTCCAGGTCCTTTCAACATTTTTTCTGTCATGGCTTTTACTGTCTGGAAGAACATCTTCCCAGAGCATAGCTTGGCATGGCAGCATAGCTTCCATTCTCCAGGTGTTCTGGAAGTCCCTTCAGGCCTTGCTCTGTTCCCAGGCCTGGAATTAGGGTATGGTGGAATCTGTGGAATCTCTGATGAATATTTTAAATATTAGTATTGCTGTTTTACTCAGCTGGTTACGTTTTAAATTGCATTTTAAAATGATGCATTTGAAATATTGTAAGTTGGATCTTTTTGGATTCATGCAGCTTTAAAAATCCAATAAAAACCTTATGGGACTTAGAAGATATGCATTCTCTGTTACAAACCTGTCCTTTGGAATAGCGCACACACACACACACACACCCTAAACCTATATTGACCAACTCTGCGGTCCTTCAAGGAGGTCTTAAAAACCTTGCTCTTCCCATAGACATTTGGCTGGGATACTGCATGAACCCACTACATTTTGAGTCGGTATTTTTCCCCTGGCAGGTTCAACTACTGTGCTATTTATATTTATTTCACTACCTGTTGTTCTTAATGCTCTGTAAACCACCCAGAATTGCTTGGTGAATGTGTGCCAGTAGAATTTGAATGAATAAGCGAATGAATAAACAAGTATTAGACAAATATAAAGAAGCTAAAAGAGATACTTGGCTCATTAAATAAGCAACTATTGCTAATGAAGCACCCAAGGAATTACTTGCCAAAGTCTCACAGGATGCCCAGCCAGCTCTTTAGTCATCAGAATAATGGTTGCAATTATTAGTATAAAAATAGCTGACAGATCTGGACTATTTCCCATGAATAAGTAATGAAGTAGTTCATCATCAGAAGTCCTGTTTAGAAATCAAGGGAACACATTGCCATTCATTCATAATGTGGCAAAGAGTTTTTAACCACCAGCTGAACAGTCTGTTGTGGTGCTTCCAGTGGACAACTCTTCCTTTGTATATACTAGAGCTAAGTTCACTGTGTGTCTTTCAAAGGCAGTGTCTTAACACATGTAAAGGAAAATACATTTCTGAGTTAACACTGTTAGCATCACCTATTTTGGATTAGGTATTTCTTTCATGGGCTGAGAAAGTATCATACCCTAATAACAAGTTGTGACAGCATAGATACATGTGCATATTCAGAATAAAGTTGTTTATTGATTTAGTGTTAATTTGGCATCAGCTTTAGAGTTTAAATTTTCCAGTCATTTCTACAGCTGTAATTCAAAGTATATAGATATTGAAATAGCTTAAAATTTGTAAGTAGTATTGTTGCTTCATTGGAAAAATATTTAAAATCTAAATTTTAAATATTTTAAAAATTTTAAATAAATAAAGTGCTAAGAATGGCAAACAGATTTTATTTTGTATCTGAGATTGCTTATTTTGATCCCCTGCAAATGTCCCTGAGGCAAAGCAACATTATAAGCTGTATTCAACGAATGGAACACCTGAACTGCTCCCTGTCAGCCTCCAGCACCACGTGATGCATGCAGGTGCTTTGTGAGACAGGCTAAAGATAAGGAAGAGGATTGTCTCTTATAAGGAAAGCCTGAAAATAACTTTAGATGCTACTGCTTACACCAAGTATCTGAATAATTTACTTGAAACAACCTGCGTATCTTTATATCGCTATGATTCGAATCTCATGTTAAACAAGAATGTTGTTGTTATAGCACTCTCCTCAAGGGTCATCCATGTCTTTGAGATCTTTTTAGTTCAGATGCTTGACCATTTTCCATTTTTCTTGCTGTGTCCCCAACATTCTACACAGCCATTATTTTCTCAAATCTACCAACAATACATATTGTATGTACATTCTTTTCTCAAAATGTTTACACATCATTATTTTCCAAGCCTAATATTAGTACTAAATTCTATGTTATGAGTACCTGACATAGTTCTGTCTCCACACAGTACTGTTTGACAGTTTTCTTAATTAGCATGTCGAGTTCTGTTGCTCTTTCAGAAGCTGGACTACAATTTTCCAAAATTCCTGAAGGTTGCTGAGGTGCAATAGCAGCTCAATGGCAGAAAATGCTTGATGAAGCTTATCTGGATCCTTTCAGGCTCAGATTTTCACTGGTCACTTTGATGGATGACTTTCTGTACATCAGAACCTAAAGAATGGATATGCACCACTGTCTTTCCTGTTAAGACCTCTCATGTGGCTTTTGATACCATTATCAAAGGAATTTTGCTGGACTGCCTACAGAGGTTAAGGGCTGGAAGGACCATTTTGTGGTGGTTCTGCTTTCATCTTAGTGGGTAGTTTCAGTCAATAGTGGTGGAGGAAGAGTGGTTGAGTTCAGAGATGTTCTAGCATGGAGCACCATAGGGATCTGTTTCCCCCGCCACAACTTTTTAACATCTATATGAAGCCAGTAGAAGAGGTCCATTGGTTTGGAGTGAGATACTATTGTTGTGCTGATGCTCTTCAACTTAACATTGCCACCCCAGGATGGGCGAGAGACAATGTGGAAGTCATAAACCAGTGTAAGAGTCTGGATGGGTAGCAGTAAGGTTAAAGATGATTCCATTAAGATGGAATTGTCCCCCCGGTGAGGCACCACCTTGCTGTGGTTGGGGGGCTTGTGTGCTCTGAAGAAGATGAGAGCTCTGCCAGAGGTTCAACCAT
>JANHZU010001985.1:47026-82853 GCA_032468055.1 Acrochordus granulatus
AACCACAGCAAGGTGATGCCTCACTGGGGGGATACTTCATGTTAATCTTTATAAATTCTCAAACAGCACCACCACCTTAAAACCTTTGAAGTGCTTTTGTGTGAAATCATGCTAAAAGATAAAGTCTTATGTCTCTAATAATTTTTTTGAAATTATTTACTGAAACAGGTGATAACATTTTTAAAATTTGGGACACTGTTTATAAAGCAAAATCTATTTGGGTTTTTTACTTCTCCATTTCTTGTCAAAGTTTACTTCTGGAAAAGATCAATGAGGAAGAAGTGCTAGGAAAAAAAACCAGTTTTTTTAAATATCCCTTGAGTTTCCAAGGACTAAAGTGATAAATTAAGGTGCTGGATGAGAATTAGGAAGACATGGCTCAAGATTACCCTCAAGATACAGCACGTCTTTGGGCCAGTCACTATCACTCAACCCCACGCAGTTGTATTGAGGGAATCAAACTGAACAGGAAACACTACATATTTTGGTTTGAATTTCAAGCAAAGAAACAGTTCCTAAAGGAATAATCACAATTTAATGAGGGATGGGAAGAAAAAGGTTTGCTAAAAAAATGCATCATATCTTTGCTGAGCACTCTATTAATAACATCTCCCTCCGCATTCTCTCTTACTTTTCACAGAATTAGAAACACTCAGTTCAGTTCAGTTATCTTTCTTCATAGGCACCTTCCTCAATGTAATTTGTTACTGTCAAAGCATGTAAATAATTTCAAAGTATTTTTATTTTATTTTCTAATGGTAAAATTAAAAAGATGACAGTACCAACAGAAAAAAAATAGTCATTGTACTATGAAGAAAGAAAACCTAAATATATTATAGTGATTAAAATAAGTATGACAAAACCTCAAAGAATAGTCATTAACAGAAAAAAAAGACAAAATTCTATTTTGTAATTACATATAACAATATAAAATTAATTCTATCCTTAATCTTAAGACCATATAGAAATATATTGCTTCAGCGTCTTGTTTTTCAAGTACAGAGACTTTTCAAAAACACTTAACCAATTCATGCCCTTGATTCATTCCTTTAAAACAGGAGGGTAAGTTTCTTATATAAAATTACCCCCTTTGCTGGGTTTGATGGAGCCAAAGCTCTTCATGAGATGCCAAATAACATGTTTTAGGAATATAGTTTGACATCACATCAAGATCCTTAACAATAATGTTTTTCCCCAAATTGTATTAACATACTGTAGGTAGTGATTTAAAAACAAATGAAGGCTACAGCTGGATAAGATCAGATCATATCAGATCAGTTAAAGAACAATTTTTGTACAATGGCAGCATAAGAAATCTAATATATTTTAAAATATTTTTTCAATAAAATGAACTAATATCTTATGAATTAATCTTATTTTTAAATTATAAGAAGTATATTTTATGTTTTTTGACTGCGTCCATTATTTAAACTGGATATTCCAATTTATTCCACCATTCAGCTTCATAACTTTAAATTTACCTTGTAATTCCATACAATATTGGATTATAGATTTCTTTTAAAATGTTTCATCTTTTAAGGATACTTAATTGCAGACACCTTAGAAGCTATTTGAGAATCTGGGCCATACTTTTTAGGTAATATATGTTTCAGTTATATATATTTCCAAGTGCATGGTGTGGATAAATCACATGCAAAATGCAATTTCTCATGTCTTTTTTTTTGTGTTATTGTTTCCTACTTTTGAGATGTAAACCAATCAGTTGTTGGGGTTCAAGCTGCTTCTAAATCAATAATAATAATATCCCAAGTAGGCCCAAAAAGGGGAATATTTTCATTCCAAAAGAATATAGATATTCAAATAAAAAGCCACTTATACAATTGAAAATCTGGTAGCTTAAAGACACCATATTCATAAGAATAATTTAAAAGTATGTTGTCTGGTAGAAATGAATAAATTAACTTTACTGAAGTAAAGAGCTACTTCTTTATAGCCAAAAAATAAGATCCTATTTATTAAAAAATTAAGGAAAATAAACCAAAGTGAGGTAAATATCTTTTCTTGAAATTTCAGTTTACAGATAGTCCGCGTTCAATGATCACTTGTTCAATAAGCATTTGAAGTTATGACAGTGCTGAATGAGGAGACTTATGACCAGTCCTCAAAGCTGCACCCATTGCAGCATACTCACAAATTACATGATCTTGATTTGGACACTTAGTGACTGGCTCTCAGTTACAACAGTTGCAGCATCTCATGCTCACATGATTACAATTTGAGACTATCACTGCCAGTTTCCAACAAGCAAAGTTAATGAGGTAACCAGCAGGAGGTTGCAAATGGCAATCACATTACGTTGCGCCTAATAATCGGCATGGGATTCATTAAATGACAGCAACCAGACCCACTCCAACTTCTGTTGCAAGTTGGTATGGTCATATGACATCGCACTTTACTACCACATCAGTCAATGATGGAGTTGTTGGTCCTAATTACCATTGTTAAATGAGGACTACATGCACTTGTTTGTTTCTGGTATAAAATTAAAAAAACAATTGAAACACTTTTTAAAATGGAAAATGGTAATTAAATTGGGAAAGATGCAGGAAGCCTATGAAGAGTCTCAGCATGGAGAGCAGTGTGAAAAAAAGTCAATATGGTAGCCATAACTGTGCAATCACAAGCCCGCTCACTTTATGTGCATTACATTCACTTTTCTGACAGCCCCCAGATACCACTGAAGCCTATCTATTATAATATAAATGTTTTCAGTAAGTCTTTATAATGTACATAATGATACATGTATCATGACCTCTCCATACATGTTCCAAGGGTCTTTTCTATGTAAAAGCAGGAATACCAGAGTTAGTGTCTCCAACAACAGATAATTTTATTTATCCCATAGCCTACAATGGGAAACTATGAAACACAAAACTTCTCCCACTATATAACTGCATCCTATAATTTTTTGGTCATGCTCTCAATAAGGGCAGGACCTAGGAACACATTTATATGAATGCCGCCTCATGGAAAATTTAGTGGCCTAACATAGGATTTGTTAAACCTGCCAAAAACATTCACACAAAATGTCAAAAGGTATTACACTTGCTGGTATTCAAGTGATATTACCCAGATGTCCCAGGAGAGACAGCAGAAAGAACAAATATTTAGGATCAGATGGAAACTGACTCTGAAAAAAATCACTATGTAGCATTTTGGTGCATAACTAGGTTTACTGAGTCCAGGAAAAGACTGGTACAGTGCCAACAAACTTGCAGATTTTATGAGAACATCAATAACTGGCAATTGTTTGAAAGCTTTTTGAAGCTTTTCAGGCAGTTCCAAAAAACACTATAAAAATCAGAAGCCATTGTCCCCCTAGAGATGTGAGATGAACTCAACAGTAATTGTAATTGCAAGCAATTTTGATACAAGCTTCCCTTTACTGATGTTGGAGAGAAAGACAAAAGAGAGTATGAGGCAGTGTAATGCCTAGGACTGGAGTGACCAGATTCAAATCTTTCCTAAACTCACTGATTAACTGTGGCCCAGGGTTGTTGTTGTGGGAGTAAAAACAGGAAAAGGGAGCACTGTGTGGACTCTGGAACAAAAGGTGAGATATAAATCTAACAAAGCACAGTAAGTAAAAAGTATTTTATCAAGGCAGGATACATCATTTTAGAAACATCACTGTTTGCAATTTTGTGTTCCTCTCAATTTCTCAAATTGTCTCAGAACTTGATGAAGTATCCAGTTTGAAGCATGTAACTAAGATGGAGTAACTTGAGAGATTTCCACAAGAACTGTAATAGCACAGAAAGTCAGGCTCCAGCTCCTCATGCAAGAGCTTTCCAATCTCCCTTTGCTCCCTTAGTTATGAGTAGTCTACCAGGGAAGTAGTCTGGAAGCCTCCAGACTATTAGTAGTTTATACTACCTTGGCGGATGTTTGAAGTGGTGCCCACATCACAGAATAAATGGTTGACTGTTTCTGCCACAATCTGTAGCAACAAGTGCTGCATAAAAGGGAAGCCTTGCATACTAATTTTAAATGTTTTATGAATTTTAAAAGCCTTGCATACTAATTTTAAATGTTTTATGAATTTAACTTTAATCATTGAGATAACATTATATTTAGTGTGTAGCTGGAATTTTGACTTTTCTTTTTATATAAATGAATGTAATAGAGGCAAAACTGCAAAAGTCAACATGTGCAGAGGGAAGCATAAGACAGATCATATCAGACTTAAACATCACCATCTACATATAACTCTATTTGGACAAATACGCATGTAATATTTCTGCCCCTTAAGCCAAGACATTTTCTTGATAGTAATAGCCAAATATAATGGGGCGCAGTGGCGCAAGTGGTTAAGAGCTCAGCTTGCCGGCTGGAAGGTTGGCAGCCCAAGAATATGTGTGAGGTTATATATATGGATATGCACGTCCATTCATATATATTTTTTAAAAATTAAACAAATTTGTTTAAAACATTTAAACTATAAATAACCACACAGAAGAAAAAAGAAAGAAAGACATAAAAGAAAGGAAACTTTCAAGTCTGAGTTTGCCTTGGTGGATGACATAAAGTATATAGAGAAACTAGTCCTTTTTAAATTTAGTCAAACTTCAGTTCAGGACTATTAATTTTGCCATTCCTATGTATTCCCTAAGTTTAGTTTCCAATTTGACACTGTCTCTTTTCCAATGTTGGGCCAAATTTGTGCTTGTGGCTATCAGCATCTTAATAAATTCTATAATCAAAGTGCACGTAACACTCTCAAAATATCAAATCCATACAGAACTGTAACTAAATTTATTCTATTCTACTATTGATGCTCCAATAGTTTCCTCCTCTGATATAAGGTTTTAACATTATTTTATTTTTTTAAAGATATCAGAATTTCTTGCCCCTTAAGAGAGGGAGGAATTTACAAAGGTCTGTTTTCAACCACAAGATGGCAGTAAAAGGTGGGCCTTTAAGTCTGTCAAAAAATAAATCATAGCTGTTCTCAAGCTTCAATGAAATTAGTATGAAAAGTTGCCCTAGTTCAGAGAAAAGGTTGCTTTCTCAAACAATGCTATCCTATTATTGTCCTTTATTCTTTTTAATTAAACATTGAGAAAGAGTTCAGAAAAGATACTTCTACTTTTTGAAATGCTTTCTTGGCGCACATATATTGTATGGCACAACATAATGAAGCAATTATCAAATATGTGAATCAAAGAACTTCTGTTAGGAGAAATAAAACAAGGAGGTTGTATCCAAAGAAAACTAACCCTATCAAGAGATTCTGTTCAAGAAAAAAAGAATTAATTTAGTTAATTTGCTTTTATTCAACTTGAAGCTCAAATTAGATTTTCTTATAATATCTGCCAGTTTGTGGCAAAATTGTTGGGTAAAGTAGCCACATGTGGATGAAATAACTAGTTGCAATCTTTTTCGTATGACTTAAAATAAATCAGCTATTTTGTAGGGATAATTTATAATTATTATTCAGTTTCAATGGTCAGCAAACTATGGATTACAAGTATACATGAAATGCGAGGTCTGCTATGCATGCCTCCTCCTCACTGAATTCCCAGCTATGGAATTCAGTGGGTCCTGCACCTCATCCTATCTTCCCCTGATCCCCCTGAGTCATCAGGGACCACATTTTACAGATAGGCAGCATTTTTTTTCTTCACTGAGAGTCACTGGCAACACCTTCTCCATAAATACACACAAATCCCCAGTAAAAGGAAGGTTGGGTTATGTATATGTAGAGGAAAAGCTTTATGAAGGGGAACAAAATTGTAGCACAGTATGTACACTCACCCTAGAAAAGGTTCTGCAGGGTGCAGGGATTGCATCACAGGATGCAGTGATTTCCAGTTGCACTTTAAGATGTTAATATCATACTTCAACCCCCGTTTCTGAACTCTAATTAGAAGCCTGGATTGGCTTTTATATTCAGGAGGAAATCATAATCAGTTCATAATACAGCTGAATTTTGCATGCTTTACAAATGAATGTTCTGAATAAAATTATTCTTACTCTTAATAATATTTTCTGGAGTTTTTTCTGTATGTATGTAACTCCAGTAAATGCCTCTGTTTGCAGTAATTATTAAATCATAATTTTCACAAAAAAGGCAGGTTCTGTGAAATATTATATTTTGATCTTGTATACATTTTACTTAACATTGCTATGCAGTACTTTAAGATTCAGTGTAATTTGATACTGAAGCTAATGTTTATAGGCATACATTTAGATTTTCTACTGATAATTTTTCACTTTGAAAATGAATCCATAATTAAACATCAAGAACATAAAATTGATAAAACATTTATTAAACATCTTTTCTTGTGAATTTTCATCAGATACTTACAAATTTTCATTCCAAAAGCCTTTGGTTATATTCTCTGCTCTCCAGTTGTAACGGTTTCCTATGTACTCTGGATCATCAAACACTGGAAGGAGAATTCCAAATACATTTTATATTGGAATGGCAGCATTCAATACGAATGCTAACTTTCTAAACAACAAGCATATGGATTCCTTAGATCTTCTGATATGGCATCCAACCTAAAGGAGTTTTATAAGTCACCTTAATGGGCAGTAGGAATGCCATAGATAGTGTCATAAACAGTGCAGAGAAGTTAGTTTAATACAAGATTCAGATATCTCCTGGCTCACATGGGCAGCAAAGATAAGGCAGATGGCTATTAGGGAAAAGACCTTTGATAACATGACCTTTTTCTGCAAATAAAGCATCCACTAATTTTTCTGACACAGGATTTCATTATTTTTGGCGGCTACGCTGAACATTAATCACTGGTTTGAATTATTATTTTGCTCTGTTACACATATTGAAGTATTTATTGCCCTCATTGCAATACATTCCTTGTTTTTGTTTTTACTAAATTCTGTCCATTTCATTACAAACTGCTTTGAATATTATTTGTGATCTTTTAACTCTAAGCAACATGGGTGATATAATTTAATTCCATTCCAATCAGATGTACAACAGAATAGAGACTTTTGATTGATTGCCCTGAAAAATGACCTACACTAAGGAATGGATAGAATGAATGCAAATGTTTGCTCTTCTTCACTCTTTATTTGCTTTGAATGCTGTCAGTCCTGATATTCTTCTGGATTGCCTAACAAGTATAATGATATTTTAGTTTGTATATGTGTTTGTTTTCATGTTAATTTTATTAATTTATTCTTTCTTTTATGATATGTGAACTACTTGGTAGGATTCTATTCTTAAAAGAAGCCTAGAAATATTTTAATAAATATTAATAAACATTGAATTCCAGTTTTTCCACATTGAATAGTATGCTGCTTAGTTACAAGCAGAGAACCAGTTTGGTGTAGTAACTAAAGTGCTGGATTAAAAAGTAGGAGACTGTGAGTTCTAGCCTTCTCTTAATCATGGAAGTCAAGTACTGTAAGTGACTTTGGGCCAGTTATCCTGTCTCAGCCAAAACACCTCATATGGGTTGTTGTGGGGATAACAAATGAACATTAATAACATTATGAGAGCATAATGTACACCACATAATTGTACAAAATAAAGGCAGGGAATAATAATTGGAAATCACAGAATATCTAGATCTGAATGTTAAAGTTGAAAGATTATGGTACATACCAACTGTGGTGGTCCCAGTGATTATTGGCACACTGGATGCCACACCAAAAATATTGGATGTTGCCTAGAAAATCTACACATTGACAAAATTTCCATCTGCTAATTACAAAATGCTATACTGTTTGGCTCTGCATATACTGTATATTATATATATAGATTGCAATATTCTAGGTTATTGGGAAGACTTCTATGTGAGGTAAACACCAGCTTAAGAACTGGCAGCTGTTATTTCATGTTGGTGTATAATAGAAGAGAAAGAATTAGAGAAGATAACAAAATACAAAGACTGCAAACAGAAATAGAATGACTGTGGCAAAAGAAAGCAAAGGTGGTACCAACAGTAATAAGCTTGCAATCCCAAAACAATCGGAGCACCACTTGAACACTATCAGCATTGACAAAATCACCATCATTGCAAAAGGTAGCTTTACCTGGAACAGCTTACACCTTACAATGATATCTTTAACATCATCAAATAACACCCTTTGCCTATCCTAGGCCCTTAGGAAGGAAATGACACATGGACAAAAATGCCAAATCCAGTATAAATATCTGGTTGACTTTGTGATGAACCAAAGTAATAAAAAACAAAGATAAGGGTAAATAATCCCATAATCCTTTAGCCTGGTTAGATGGCACCATGGAAATTTATTTTTAGATTTATAGAAAAGCTTCAAGAATATGGATATTTTACTTATATTTTGATTTTTAATCATCCTTAAGATGTACAATATTTAAATATGTTTTGTTGTAATAAAAGTAGATATGAAAAGCAAAGCATACTGAGAAATTTTACTCAGATATTAGAAAATGTATTCACTGTCTTCACAATTGTTACCTGGCCAGTTTTCAAGAGGTATTTCACTAACATAAACTGTTAAAAACCTTATCCTCTGTTACACATTCATAAAAAATATAAAATTGTTTCAGTTCTATAAGTACATGATCAGAATAATCTGTCATCATTTAACTTAATTTATGTGTTGCACTTACTTTTTTATTCTCTTTGTAGAAGGCTTTGGGAAGAAGCCATAGTTGAATAGTAAAACACATGTTTGGGATAAGGAAGGTCTCAAGTCTGACTCAAAAGAAGGCAGTTTTACTTCTGCATTTGAACTACACATTTTCAGGGGCCATATGGGGACTTAATGATGACTTCAACTATAACTAATCAGATGCAGCCTGACTTCATGTTATGGCAAGTTATGTTAAGCAAACTGCACTGGTCTATTATGAATAGCAGTTCTCTCAAAATATAATGCATATTTGCTCCATGTATACATGATTCATTACATCCATTACAGAATAAAGTCTTTAACTCACTACTGAAAATTTAGTTATTTTAAAATAATGTAATTATTATGTTTGTGCAGAGACCATGTAGGATGCATCAAATGTAATGATTTAATGTTCTTAAAATAGCATATTACTCTTAGGTTGGCTTGGAATGGTCCTTTCTGATTCTGGAATTGATTCAGAAAAGTGAAATTCTAAACATGTGAGAGGATTTTCTTTGTACTTTTGTTAAAAAACAAACTCATCTCAGAAGCTGTAGGCAAATGCCTTTTCTTGATACTTTAATTAAGTAAGTAGGGTTCAGCTATTGTGATTAGTTCTATCATCCATCTCTCTCTATCATCTCTCCATCATTTCATTATCATATCATTATTATCATTGATAGAGAGACAGGCTGCATACCAATTTGATAAATAAATAAAAATTTTATCTCCTGGGTAGCCAATTTTCAGAATTTCTCTAGAGCAGCAGTCTCAAACTCAGTGTCATGCTTTCTGTGGCTTTTAATAATGTTTCATAAGTACTTAGGATGTGGCTCAGCAAGGGCACAACACAAAGTCGTGTGAGAAACGTAGGAAGTGCTTCAGGGAGAGGAACAACCCTACAAGTCTGGGCATTAATGAGACTGGGAGGAAGGGCTACACAGTTGGTACTCCAAGGCTTTTTAGTACTGAGCAGTGCTGTCTTCTGAAAATCCCTGTCTGCTCTCAAGATTCAAGGCAGAGTACTGCTTTGCAGGTTCTTTGCCACATGGAGGTGGGGTTGCCTATAAGAAGGCAAAAAGAAGCAGCCATAATTGCTCAACCATGAGTCTCTCTGCTAATCAAGGAATGGGATAACAAGAAGGCAAGCAAGCAAGATTTCTCTACTAAACAAAGGAAGAAGGAAGGGACTATGCCAGAGAGAAGAGAAAATGATCCAGAAGATGACCAAAGGAATTGAACATCCATGTGTTCAATAAGGAGAAAAAAGAAAAGGTATGGTTCATACATCTCTAACTGGGATGGGCTTTTTACATTATATCTTCTTAGAAAGAAAACCAAATTTGGTTTGTTGTTTAATGAAAATATTGCTGTTTCACAGGTCTCTTTCACAAGTAGCTCTGTTTCACAGAAAGGTTTTTTTAATGTAATAAATATAAGTGTAACAGCACAGCAGGAATCATTTTCATTTTTTTCTTTTTTGACTCACTAAAGTGTTTTATATCTCCAAATGTCCCCATACTGGGGCATCAAAGAAAGATCCATTTGACTTATTTAGATTTTGTGCAAAATCAAAATCTTACTTGCTCTTTTTAATTTAAAAAAAAATCAAAACAATAGTTTACCTGGGTGTTCAAAATCTTCAGCAGGTTTTGATGTGGCAATTTTAAACCACGTTATATAATATTCTTCAAAAGATACACATCTCGTCTTTCTGAAAATATACATTTGGCAGAAAGGATGACTTGTAACTAACATGCAATTAGTTACATAGCGCAAATTTTTCTGCAGAACATTTCACAAGGAAAAAAGAACAGAGATTTAAAGGAAGAAATTTCAATTTCAGTACAAATGGAAGAAAATTCAGTAGACTATTTTCCAATTTGTTGGAGTATTTATTTCTTGTTGCACCATGTTAAAACTAAATTATTCTTTTTTATAATTCAATGTTGTGGATGGTTAAAAACAGTAGTAGTGGCCACAGTATAAAATAAATTTAAAATCTCTATTTTAAGATGAATCTTTTTGTCAAGGCAATTTCATAAGCAGACAAGCTATTTTGTCATCTAATTCCTCCTTTAAGTCAGAAACCTCAGTGTGAATAAAGCTACTGAGACTTAGACTTTCTATACAAATGGAAGCTATTTACCACCTTTTGGTGGTAATATGGAAGAAACATGTATAGATGTTTGTTTTATGTTGCCTCTACTCAATACATTATATCCATTTCACCATTCCATTAGAGAATTGCAAAACAAATGAAGTTCAGCTTTTCAATATCCCACCAGTGAACTTGTAAAAATAGAAAAACAAACAAAAAACAACAACAGTTCAGCCATTCATCAATCTGCTAGTGAAAAGAAGAAAAAAAAGTAACTTCACCAGTCAAGGTCCCTTCAAATGACAACAAGCAGCACAGGACAAAATAACCATGGAGGGCAATGACAATAGCCAGAGTTCCTACTATACGGCATTGTAGCCATCTGGGACAGATGTATTTGCCTATAAAGAAATGCTGTGTAGTAGATGAACCAAATATAATGCTTGTGTTGACACAAGGTGAAAAACTCTACTTTTGATGTGTAATAGAAAAACAGGTGGAAGATTCCTTCCTAGTAGGCAGGAGACAGCATTGTACATTCATTCCCTCATCAAGACAATAATAATGGCCCCTAAAAGTGCTGGGGAAAACTGATGATCTGTCTATTTCAGCAGAACTGCAGGACTTAGAGGAAAACTTACTTAAAATAAGTCTAATGTAGCTTTTCAAAATGGCATCTGCAAAAAAAAACGGTACATGGTTCCCATGAACAGCCATCACTGCTCCTTGAAGTGCTCAGAGCTTCAGGCATTATTTAGTTCATACTGGTTGCGTTTGGGAAAAGAAATCTGCGACAGACTTGCAAGAGTTAGGTATGTCAAACTAAATGAGCCAACTGTTTGATAAAGAAGTCAAAGAGAGCTGTGTTTATGCTCATAATTGCACCCCTTCTCTTCTGTGTGCTTATTACTTATTTCAACACACATCAGTGAGGCTCTGAAGAAGAAAACGTCAAACATTCTACTGTATTAAATGACAAGATTCTGGAGCACAATGATCACATTATTTTTTATTTATTTGAAGTCCTTGTGTTAAAATTTGTCTGTCTTTTGCTGTGGCTGTCCTGTTCAATGTCAGCAGCAGCTCATCAAGGACTTTATAGTTTTGCCTTTCTTCTAAGCTGTGAGAAGTTGTTCAGCTATAAATCCTTTTTTTAGCCCTTGACAGCAAAATGTATTGGCATATTTTTACTTTCTTAATGCCATCAGCATTAAAGATATTTGGTATCCGAGCCCATATACCACTCTAACATACACAGGTAGTCCTCATTGAAGAACTACTCATTCAGTGACCATTCAAAGTTATGATGGTGCTAATTGAAGGAACTCATGACAGGTCCTCATAGTTGCTCCCCTTGCAGTGTCCCGGCAGTCACATGATTGTGATTTGCTCATTTCACAACTGGCTCACAATTACAACACCACAGTATCCTATGGTCATGTGATTGCCATTTCCAACCTTCACTAACAGTTTCTGACAAGTAAACTCAATGGGGAAGATGGAAGGAAGTTGCAAATGGCAATCATGTAACTGCAGGAAACCTCAATTGAGTGGGATTCACCTAATGACAACAGGTGGGACAGCTACAACTGCTATTATAAGTCAGCATTGTTACATGACTTTGTACTATATGACCAAGTCATTTAGCAAAGGAGATACTGGTCCCAATTACTATCATTAAATGAGGACTACCTGTATGTTACATAATCAGTATAGGGCAAATTCTGCAACACAGGAAAGTTATGTCTAGTTCTTCAAGACCTGCATCTGCATTTCATTCTTACTAGTAATTTTTCTGTGCCAAGGTGGCACCCACTCATCCATTTCTACACACCCACAAAACGTCAGGCCAGTAGAAGCTGGAATAAGCAACAGGAGCCTACCCCACTATGCAGCAACACCCATTCTCGAACTCAAGCTGCCGATCCCCCAGCCGACAGTCCAGCACCCCAACTACCCACACCACTTGTACAGCAAAACACAAATACCCCAGAGGATGCATGCATGCATGCATGCGACGATGCATAGCCATGTGGCTGGCATGATTACACCCTAAGGCTCACAGAATGCTGCTGAGCTGGAGCAAGAAAGCACTTGTTCTTGAACTTGGCTGTTTTTGTTGGACTCATGAACAAATTGGACTTAAGAATGCATTGTCAGAACTGAACTTGTTCGTATGTTGGAGACTTACTGTAATAATGTATGGCTGTGAGAGCCGGACCATAAGGAAGGCTGTACATTGAAGAATTTATGTATTCAGATTGTGATACTAGCGAAGACTCTTGAGAATCCCTTGTCTTCAAGGAGATCAAATCAATCAATCAGTCCTAACGGAAATCAACCCTGATTGTTCATTAAAAGGACAGATACTGAAACTAAAGCTCAAATACTTTGGCCACATAATGTGAAGAGATGACTCCTTGGAAAAGACCATGATGCTGAATGATTGAAGGCAAAAGGAGAAAGGGACAGCAGAGGATGTGATGGTTAGCATTGTAGATGCAATGAGTGTGGATATGGGTGGACTCCAGAAGGCAGTGCAGGACAGGGAGGCCTGGTGTGCTGCGGTCCTTGGAGTCACAAAGAGTTGGACATGACTAATCAATTGAATGACAACAGCAATCTAAATGGATGAATATGTTATCAGTTATTGCTTGCTTAGAAGCAGGAAAATGATTCAGTAAATCAGCAGGAATTGACAGTGAAGACAAATTAATAGCTGGTTCTATACTCTGTGAAAACAGCACCATTTCAATTGGATATTTTCATATTGTATTGATAGGTTGTAAGCAACTGGCATATAATACAATGTTAATTTTTTAACAGTTTAGGAAAATACACGTAGCAATGTTTTATAAGAATTCTGCTGCTAGTATAATGCCAATATTTCCTATTGTGTATCAATGTAGTATAAAAAATTGATACCATTCCTATTGTTAGATACCAGGTTTGTGATAGCACAATACTGGAAAATTAAACACATATTTCATTGCATCACTGATATTTAACTATTCTGTATAAACACTGACATAACATATAGCTTTGAAGATATTGGATAAATTAAATCACTATTTCTTATTAAAAATATATTTCCTAATACATTATCTTTACCTGTTCAAATGAAAGCATACTAATAATATTGAACACGGATATTTAAATGTTTGTACTTCTTAAGATTAAACATGTACCCTGTATTTTAATGTTTGTCTTTCTTTTAGAATTTAAAAAAAAACTTTTAAGGAGGGGGATAATACACTATAGTTAGATATATTTATGTGTATATAAACATGTGATTTATTCAGGTTAACATTTATTTTTGAAGGCTTCTTTTATTATTACAAAGATCAGCTGCTAAATTACTGTTTGAGATCAATTATACAAGTCACTTCTTGCCAATTCTGAGAATGGGAAGCTGGCCCATTTCCATCCCTAAACAGTATGAAGTCCAAAATGTTCTTCCAGATCATGAACCTGCCCAAACTTTGTAGGCCTCATAAAATGTAATGCTTTATGTCAATTTTCCATCTGATGCTAGACAAGTAAGACCAGGAAGAGACAAACTTTTTGATGATGCCACACAATTTTCTCTTCAAGTACAATTGCCTTTGATACCCTGCTGGTGCAACAGAAAGACAGGGTTTTTTTAATTGATCATGTTTTTTATTTCATCTGTTAAATATCTATGGCATTATACTAATGCTGCTGCTTCTATTTTATCTATAAATGGGGTTATATTTTATTGTTTGTTATCCTAGAAGTTTTTACTTTCAGGTAAAATACTGCTTTTCAAAGCAAATATAAATTATTAAAAAATTCAGATAATAATTTATATGATTGCAACATTTGTGCAGGAGAAGGATGGGCAGAGCCAGGGGTTAAGAGGGCAATCAGTCTGGAATCACTGTGCATACACAGGTGCCAAAGTTCCAACTTCTTGTGAAGACCATTAGCCTTATTTGGGGAGTCCCAGTGCTAGGTGGGCAGTTGGAGAAATTCTTGTGACCCTGGAGTTTCAATAAACCTTTAGATTAGAACCATTTGAGCCTGATCCTTCCAGGCTAACAAGTGAGCTTTATTGTATATCATTACCTCTGTGGGATCTGTTCTTCTGAACTATTGGAAAAATCAATTGAGCTTTTATCCCAATCGCTGGCAATAGCTGTACAAGAGAATAAGTTTTAAAATGTCTGTGAGTTTTGAATATTTTTAACAATTACACAGTCAAAAGCTTTTATGCTATTAAAATAACAAACAATTAAGCAACGTATAATTGCAACTGGAATATTCCAGTGGGTTTACTACCAGTAATGAAAAAACATTTTCTAATATAAGGTGAGCACAGAATTGTATAGTTCTCACAACAGCAGTATGAATAATAACTATTATTATACTGTACGGCTACAGTAATTAAATTACACAGGCCAGCTGACCATTCATCATATGGAAACGATACTTCATGCAGCAAGCTCTTTATTTGATTTTACTAGCAGGTTATTAGCAGTGTCAAATCTCAGTACTCCCTGACAGCCAGACACGTGAAGCTCTGGCCAAACATGGCAGCCAAGACAATTTATTTCTGTTCAGCTGTGGGGTTACCCAAAACCATATATAGGTTGTCCTTGTCTTACAAGCATAATGGAGCCTGCTCATTATGGTTATAAGTCATGATAGATGTAATGTGGGTTACCCATATGACCAACCTGATTTTACAGCTTTTGTGGCAATTGTTAAACAAGTGTGGCAGTCATAAAGCGAATGTGGTGGTTTTAAAACAAATGCCTCAGATTAAAGTGAACTCATTGTTCACTATTTACTTATTAAACTTGCATGCTGCCAATCTCATGAAAAGTTACTCTTGTCAGCTTACAGTCCATAAAAAGTAAAAACAATTAATATTAATAATAGTTAAAATTAATCTATAATTTTAAAATTTAAAATTTAAACTAGATAGGAAGGAGGAGAGCTAAACATACATGGGGAAGTGAGATAACTTAGTCTATTAGGCACCTCTATAACATCCATATCTTAGGACCCCAAGCCAACTGGCAGAGCCAAGTCTTCAGAGCTTTTTGGGAGGTCAAAAGTGTAGGTAGGGACCTCATTATGGGGGGCAAGATGAGCCACAGCAGAAAAGGCTCTTCTCCTGGACCCTGCCAGCCAAAACTCCTTAAACCATGGGGTCTGCAGCATGCCTCTTCTGCCAGCCTTGGTGGGAGGGGCCATTTTCATTGGGGTGAGAAGGTTCAGCAGGTAACCTGGACCCATGCCATGAAGGGCTTTAAAGATAAGAACTAACACCTTGAATTGCACCTGGAAGCAAAGTGCAATCCAGTGCAGCTTGCAGAATTGCAGTATAGCATGGGCCACTCTAAGAGCCCCAAGAAATGTCTGCACAGCTGTATTCTGCATTAGGTGTAGTTTCCAAATGTTCTTCAAGGGTAGCCCCACGTAGAGTGCACTGCAGTGGTCTAAATGTGAGATGACTAGGGCATGAGTGACTGAATGCAGGGACTCCTGGTCCAAGAAAGGATGCAACTGGAGTACAATACAAAAGCTCTTCTAACCACAACTACCACCTGCATTCCAAGCAAGAGTCAAGTCTAGGAGAACTCCCAAGATGCACATCACCTCTATCTGGGGCACTGCTAGCCCATCCAGAGATATGGATGTTAAAATCCTGGATTTTGAAATCCCTGAAATTCCAAAGTAACAGGATGTAGGATATAGTGGCCCAGACAGGCCACTCAATCTTGCCAGGGTTCAACCAAAGCCTGTTGTCCACCATCTAGACCCTCATAGCTTCCAGACATCAAGAGCGAGCGGTGGCAGCACCATTTGGATCATCAGGGATGGAGATGTAAATTTGAGGATCATCAGTGTACTAGTGCTACCTCATCCCATGGTGATGGATGATCTCACCCAGAAACTTCATGTAGATGTTAAAGAGGACTGGAGAAAGTACTGAGCCCTGTGGTTTGCCACAAAGGAGTGGCTGAAAACTGGACCTCTCATGCCCTATTAACACTGACTGGGACTGGCTTGGGAGAAAGGAGCCAAACCAGCATAAGACTTGTTGCCCAGTCCCAACAGCAGACTCAAAAGGATATCATGGTTGATGGTATCAAAGCCCACCAAAAGATCAAGGAGAACAAATGACTATATTATCCCCATCCCACTCTTGCTAGAGATCATCATTGTGTGCGATGATGGAATGTTTTTGCCAAAAAAACCAAAAGTAAATGCCAGTTTTAGGCAAAAATATCTCAAAAAAGAGAGCCAGTTTTCTCTAGTGATTAAGGCAGCAGTCTAGAAACCAAGAGGTCATGAATTCTAGTCCCACCTTAGCCATGAAAGCCAGCTGATATGACGTTGAGCCAATAACTCTCTCAGCCCAACTCACCTTGCAGGGTTGTTGTTGTGTGAAAAATAGGAGGAAGGTGTGTTAAATATGTTTGAATGCCTTGAGTTATTTGTAAAAATAATAAAGGTAGGATACAAATAAAGGATACCATTGACCATGGTATTCATTCAGGTTGATTGCAGGGGCTGGGCTTGGGCAGTGCTGTTTTGCACTGGTTCAGCTTCTTTCTCCAAGGCCAGTCCCAATCACTGGCAATAGCTATACAAGAGGTTTTAAAAATGTCTGTGGGTTTTGAATATTTTGGACAATTATACAGTCAAAAACTTTTATGTTATTAAAATAACAAACAGTTAAGCCACATATAATTGCAACTAGAATATTCCAGGGGGTTTAACTACCAGTAATGAAAAAGCATTTTCTAATATGAGGTGAGCACAGATTAATAGGGAGTGAGAGGTCCAGTCCTCGGCCGCTACTTTGTGGTGTGCCACAGGGCTCAGTATTCTCTCCTCTCCTTTTTAACATCTACATGAAACTACTGGGTGAGATCATCCGTCGCCATGAGATGAGATATCATCAGTATGCTGATAATACTCAGATTTATATCTCCATCTCTGGTGACCCAAGTGATGCTGTCTTGGCCCTGACTCAGTGTCTGGAGGCTGTGAGGGTCTGGATGGGGAAGAACAGGCTTTGATTGAACCCTGGCAAGACTGAGTGGCTTTGGGTGGTGGTGGGTTCTGGATGTGGGACTTTAACATCTTTAAGTCTGGATGGGGTGGCACTGCCCCAGTCAGACCCAGTGTGCAATCTGGGGGTTCTCCTGGACTCGCAACTCCTGCTCAAAGAGCAGGTGGCAGTCGTGGCTAGGAGGGCCTTTGTGCAACTTTGTGTTGTGTGCCAGTTGTACTCTTTTCTCGACCAGGAGTCCTTACACTCAGTCACTCATGCCCTTGCCATCTCTTTGTTGGATTATTGCAATGTGCTCTATATGGGGCTACCCTTGAAGAGCATCCAGAGGCTACAGCTGATCCAGAATGCAGCTGTGCAAATTAGTTTAGGAGCCCAGAAAATGGCCCACATAACACCTTTATTTTGCAAGCTGCATTGGCTGCCGGTTTGCTTCCAGGTGCAATTCAAGGTGTTGGTTTTGATCTTTACAGCCCTTCAAAGCATGGGACCAGGATATCTGAGGAACTGCATCTCCCCAGTGATGACCCACTGATCTGGCAGAAGAGGCCTCCTTTGGATCCCATCAACCAAGGAATTTTGTTTGATGGGATCAAGAAGAAGAGACTTTTCTACTGTAGTTCCTGCTCTGTGGAACATCTTGCCTCCAGTGGTGAGGTCTATGCCCACCCTTCCAGAAGAGCCTTAAGACTTGGTTCTGCCTCAATGGGATACAACATCTTGGAGGTGACTAGTAGCTTAGCATTGCTCTCCTTCCCTATTTATATGTTTTGCTCCTACTCTCTCTGTCTGGCTACTTTTTATTTAATTTTTAGTTTTAATTGTTTTTATTTAATGCATTTAATCTTTTTATTGTGAGCTCCCAAGAGTCTTTTTGAGTTCAGTGGCATATAAAGTTTATAAATAAATAAATAATATGACTACAGGATGTTGCAAATGGTCATAAATGTGGGCTGGTTGCTGAGTGCCCAACATACAATCAGATGACTGGGGAGGGATAGCTGTCAGAACTTTGGAACCAGATTGTAACTAGCCCTGGGATGTCCATTGTAATTTAGAATGGTTGCTAAGCAACCAGTTGTGAGTTGAGAACTACCTGTATGCATGTGTATATGTGTACACTCTTCTCTCTCATTCTCTCTCTCCTCTGCCTGCCTGACTGCACTGAACCAGAGCGGTAGATGTAAATAAGAAGCATTTCATCTTGCAGTGAATTGACTCAGGCTGATGATAATGACAACCATAACAAATGTGTCTGTATGTGTGCATTTCTGAATGGTCAAGATCTGGTGAGAGATCCAGTACCCCTTTGGAAGAAACTGTTATTTCACTCCTTTCTCCTACTCCTGAGTTTCAGCCACTACAATGGCTTAATTTAGCATAGTTGAAGGAATGCCAGTTGCTGCATTCTGAAAAGTACATCTTTTGTTTAGAATGCATTGCTCCCTTTCAGGTTCAGCAGCACAGCAACATACAATAAAAAACAGAGTTGCAAAACTGATGGCATGACTGGACAATAGATTTGCAGCTCTCAGTTGGGATTATAATACAGGAGGAGTAAGGGTTTTGCAGCCAGGCACCTTTATGATAAATTTAGATTATAATGAATTCAGATTATTTAAAAAAACAAAGGTTAAACACACAAGCACACCATTTACTGCAAATGTAGATGGGGGAAACAGGAGCTAGCAATTTATTTCATGGCCTTTTGGTGTGGTATTAGGTAATAAAATGTTTTGTTGTTCTGAAACAGACAGGAGTCTGGATGGGGTACTGATTGAATGTGAGTTTTGTTTGCACATTCCTTCTGATCTATTGGAAGGACATCACTGATTAGCCTACTGTGTTCTGAGCAGGCTCCCAGCAAAGTATATCAGCAGATATGGTGATGATTGAAAGATTGCTTCAAACTGCTTTGGAGAGATTGAGGAGGAAAAAGGTGATGGGTGGAAATATCCTGAGTCAAATTAGTTTGAAGGGTCTAATTGACTGGTAAGGTATATTAGACATGTTGAAATTTATTCTTGTCAATTTAACCATAATGTTTTAATTTGAAAGTTTTGTCAGCATTCATTGGGTTTATTTATTTTTATTTCCTCATGGGAACAACTATGTTCAGAGTAAGGATAATGGTAAGAGAGTCCCAAACTTTATTCTGTATTCCAAATTGGGTGAGATCCAGAAGGACACAACTTCCAATGTCATTGAATTCTGACAGTCTTTTGACCTCCTAAAATGAGGTCAGAATGCATGGAAGTAACAAAATACTTCCAATATTTATTGAAACTCAAATAAAAACATGGTGCTACCTTTGTTGTGGTACAACATTCTATTGCATTATTCAACCTTCTCATTGTGGTGATGCCAGGAGTAAACATGGTACCTGAAGGAATCACTGATATAAAAATCCTAATGTTCCACACAATATATATATTTTTAATTTTCAATTTTTGACCTCTGCATTACTTCTGTACACTGCTTGGCAATATATTTTGTGAGATAAGAGATTTGCTTAGAGAGCAATTTCTTCAATTCAAATTCAGGTTACATTGCCAATAATACTAATTAAAATTTTTGAAAGTGTATAAAATAGTGGTTTTTAAATGCAATTCAGATAGCTTCTTCTAAAACTCCCCATAGTGCTCAAATAATGTATTTATGACTAAAAACATAAAGCACAGGCATTTATTACCTTCTAGTTGTTTGCTGTTTGTGACACACTGTATAACTTTTTCTCTGTAGAGGGAATAATTGTCTTTCAGCATTTGAGCTGCCTCCAGGTTCACTGCATTGTTCAGAACAGGATTAGAAAGCAAGACCTGTGTGAAAATACATGTACATATCAATCTGTAAAGTTTTATCTATCATAGAATCAACCATCTCATCAAATGCTATTCAAATGGCTCTGTCAGGCTTCCCATCGGGAAGACAGAAGGCACTAATCCTGCTCTGTGGTCCTAGAGAGATAGAAAAACATACAGTAGGCTGACTTTTTCCTTTTTAGCATTTATCCAATTCAGAACCGAATACTAGGCTTGCTATAAAGTTTTAGTTAGGATAATATGAAAATTTATGTACTCTATTTCATGTTTCTAAGCCTTAATTGAAATGAGTTTCTTTTTGGCTTATGTTTTAAATATGAAAATAAGGGGGGAATATTAATAATCTGTACAGAGCAAATCCATTAAATTTCATAATCATGAAACACAGACTTGAAACCAATACTTTAATCAGAATCTAAAGAACTGTGAAATTCTGCGTGGGCCCATGAAGGAAATGTGTTTTTTCCTTCTCAGGCCTATCAATCTGGCAAACTGCAACTGGAACTGAGGGGAACCTCAAAAACAGTTTATGATGAGGACTGCTGAAAACTATTCAAGGAAAAAATTACTATTTTACTGGATTAGTGCAAGTGTCCTGTTGACTTTAAGCAGCTGTGAGGTTCCTAGTATTACATAAATAAACTAAATCTACTTCTCCCATGAATAAAAGAAAACTAAGAAAAATTGTTTACATCATTCTTTCCTTACCTGGATACTAAGTAGAATACTAGCCATTGTAAACTTAGTGTCCCATTTGTTAGGGTTATCTAGAAAATCCACACAGGGTTTCCCAGATTCTGGATCCACTTGGATAGAAAACAAAAACATTAATTGGAAGTTTTATTATAAATATGCTAAACTCTGCACATGAATTTTATTGTGAAGGGTTAAAGAAGTTTTAGTCTCCATAAAGAAAGGCTTTAAAAAAATTTAGGATTCAACTTATATGGTATTTATTTATTCTGCATATTTTTATTTAAAAATACTGATTCTTTATTAATTTGATATATTGCATTGACACCAAAGCAGATAAAATCAAAATTATAAAAGCAATATACAAACTGTTAAATATGATTGTATGCAGCTATTATACTATTTTAGAAAACAACCCTTACCAGAAACTGAGGAGGCCAATTAGATTAACAAGTTGTTGTTGATCTGTTATCATATTAAGGACACCATTCTTAATAACATCCTTACCATTGGGATGGAAAGGAATAGTGGTGAATGTGACGCTTGGAGGGATGTAGTTGTAGTTTTCAGGATATTTCAGTGATAGCTGAAGTTCAGCACCTAGTATAATATATATAAAATATAGATGTAATATATCTTATGCCAGGTATAGGTAACCTGTAACTGTAAACTCACAAGTAGTCTTCAGTTTAATTTTACATGTACCTTAATCTCAAAAGCCTCTGCAAACAATCCATTAGGACTTCTAGAAAAAGTGACCTTAAGCATGCCTTGTTAGGAGGAAAGGATATCAAAAAGTAGAATAGGAAGAGAAAAATAAGCAGTGTCCACCAACATTTGGTTCTGATCTCATCAACATTTGGCTCTGATGTCATCAATCAGGTTTACCTGTCTCCTAACTTGACAAGCAACACAGCTTTCATTAAAGGACTGTCAGTCAACCTCCACAATTTTAAGATGTGTGTACTTCAGCTCCCAGAATTCCACCTTAAAGTTGCTGAGATTGAAAAGCTCTGCATTAAGAATCGTGGTTCTTGAAATAAGGTTATCCATCCCTAATTATAGAAAGATTCATACAGCCTAAAATAATGTGTATTTGTTGGAAATGAATACAATTTCTTGTATGTACAATTTCTTCAAAATAAATGGCATAGAATTTAGTACTATGTAAACAACTTTCATCTACTTATATCTATTGTAATGCAAACTGAGGCTGCATATATTTCAATACCCATAGCACCATAGAACAAGCTTCTCTCCTCCTTTTATAATCTTATTTTTATTCCTTGCTGCTCCGCTCTCAATATTTGATAATTCAGTATTTTAGTATTTACAGTGGAACCTTGGATTGCGAGTAACTTGAATAACGAGTATTTTGCAAGACAAGCAAATTTTTTAATAGCATTTAACTTGGTTAATGAGTGAAAACTTGCAAGACAAGCATTGCATGATGACATTGCATGCAAAATCTCATGGAACTACTTGTCCTCAATCAGCGAGTACTGTATGTCTCATACAGGCAGCATCCATGCAAGCATCCTGCTTATGCTATTATGTGCATTTTATGCTATTACTGTGTTTACAGGTACTGTGACCAGTACTGTGACATGGTCTTCGGTTCTACAGTAAGGCAATATCTCTTGGAAAGTAATCTGCCACTCAAAGTCTTGCTGGACAATGCTCCTGCCCATCCTCCATGCCTTGAAGATGACTTATTGGAGGAGCTCAAGTTTATCAAAGTCAAGTTCCTTCCTCCCAACAACACTACTTCCACTACTCCAGCCCATGGATCAGTAGGTTATCTCGAACTTTAAAAAGCTTTACACAAAAGCACTATTTTAGCGATGCTTAGAGGTGACTGAAGGAACTACCCTTACCCTCTGAGAGTTTTGGAAGAATCATTTCAATATCACAGGCTGCCTCAAGATCATTGATAAAGTCTGGGAGGGGGTCACCAAGACAACCCTCAATTCTGCTTGGAGAACACTGTGGCCTGACTGTTGTTGAACATGACCTTGAGGGGGTTGCTCCCAAAAAGGAACCAGCTGTCCATGAAATCATGTCTTTGGGAAAGGGAATGGGACTGGAGGTGGATATGAATGACATTCAAGAGCTGGTGGAGGAACATAGCCAGGAGCTGACTATGGACAAATTGATGGATCTGCATCTCGAGCAATGGCAAGAGGTTGTGGAGGAGATCTCATCTGAGGAGGAAGAACAGTTGGAGGGATCCCTCACTTCAAATGAGATTAGGGAGGTGTGTAAAATGTGGGAGACAGTGCAAAATTTTGTAGAAAAGCACCACCCAAATAAGGCTGTAGCAGTGCGAACGACAAATCTGTTAATGACAATGCAGTGTCACATTTCCGTGAAATCCTCAAGCAGAGGAAAAAGCAAGTGTCATTGGATAGGTTCCTTGTTAAAGTCAACCAAAAGGGAAGACATTCCAGTGAGCCAAAAGAGGACACTGAATCCAAAGTGCATAAATTAAGTGAAACCAGTTGTGTTAGTGAAAGTCATTCAAGAGAAAGAACCCCGAGATTCAAGTTCTAGATGTTTCTCCTTCCAAGCAATAACCCTCCTCTTCTCCTCCCTCTTGTCTCCCTCATGCCAGCCAGGACTCTTTTCAAAGTTAAAATGCTAGTTAATTTGTTTTATTTTTACTTTATATTATGTATTAATCATTGTTTTGTTTCAGATATTCGGGACAATAATTTGTACATAAGATACCATTGAACATTTATTTTTATATGAATATTTTTGGGTATGTAGAACAAATCATCCGAATTTACATTATTTCCTTTGAGAAAATTTGCTTTGTTATATGAGAGTTTTGGATTAAGAGCATTTTTCCTGAACGAATTATGTTCGCAATCCAAGGTTCCACTGTAATGAAAAACTTCAGAGAAGATGGGAACTCCCAGGGCTGCTTAATCACTCACCAATGTCCAAGACCCTCTGCTTAGCTGTGTGCTGTCGTGAATGCCAATATTTCCAGTGCTTCAGCTGCTCATCCCGGTTTTTATCTTCACTGAATACAACCATGATCACACTCTAGGAAGACCATACAATAATCATTACTTGATTATGATCACTAAACTGAAATGTTAAGGAATGTAAATACTCTCCTTTTAGACTCCATCAACCAGTCACATCTCAAATATTTTTTGTTAAAGTACCTTGTTTTTCATAAAGCAAACAAGTTCCCACTTCATAAGAAACAATATAGAAGCCTAATAATAATTACTATCAAACACAATTCTCAATTTACAGAAATATGGGTTGAAAAAGTCAATTACAATTTACTGAGTCCTATGACCACTGTAATGCAGAAATTCATATTAAAGCATCCCCCAGGGCCAGCTGTTTAAGATTTGTTTGTACATATCCAGTGAAACAAATCCCACCACCTTCCTTGAGAATAGTTTCTCTTACCAACAGAACTGATAATACTGGACAGAGAATTCCTTGCTGGATTACCAACTATCCACAGTGGTAGCATTCTCAGAAGTGGAGGGTCTAACCACTCTTCTGCTTCCCCACAAGGTCCTAGTGTCATGTTATATCAAGTTATATCAAGTAACACTGAATTGGTGGATAGATGGAATTGCCTAGTATTGCTCTGAACAGCTGGATAGGAAAAAAAGGAAATAAGTCCCAGTTCTGCCAATTCACCAAAAATGCCAGTCTCACATGACACTTAATCCAAATTAGAAACAAGTATGACCACTCCCAGATAAAAAACTACAGTAATTTCTTATAACAAATGGTAAATGGATGGCAGAATTATGAAATCTCCAGACATCTTGCAGATGTAGATATCAAAAGAACTATCTTCACCCACTGAAACTTGCCTGAATTGTAGCATGACAGATCTTTTTCCAAATCTCCCTTCCTTCTGGAGTCACAGGGAGATAGTGTTTTTCTTTATGGGACCTTACATATAAAACACTCAGAGTGACTTGCTTGATACTGAATATGATGTTTGTCCAATACACAATGAAATATACATTTTTATTTCCTTGTGTTCCTAGTATAAGGTGTTTTACAACTGATGCTTTCAGGTGTTCTGAAAGCAATATTGGCACAAGTATCTTCCATAAACAAGAATGGCCAAAAACTGGGAAAAGGTCTCAAAATGGCCCTACTGAACTTTGAAGAAATGCAGCCATCTTAATATTTTAAGCTGTGCGTTTGAAGGGACACTTTCCAGCACACTCCTCTAATTGCTTTTGCACAATTCTCCTTGTCAGTACTTTAGTTTTTAGAAGAAAAAAAAGTTTCTTAAATTGCAAAACAAGACATCAATATGTTTTAAAATAAACCCAAGTCAGACAAAATGTAAAATAATTTAGCACTCCATGACAGGTATAGTGCTCCATGACATTTTGCATTGAGAATTCACTTTCAGGTCCCTGACCCACAATCTTTTAAGAGAAGAATGAGTTTAAACTTCCTTTAAAAGAGAGATTATTATAACTGTATTCAAATTTCAGCAGAATGAAAACAAGGACATGCATTACAGGTAGTCCTTGATTACAACCATTTGTTTAGTCATCTTTGAAATTACAATCGTACTGAAAAAAGTAACTTACAACAGATCCTTGCACTTACGACTGTCACAGCATCCCCATGGTCATGTCATTAAAATTTTGGCACTTGGCAACTGTATTTACAATGTATTTACAAAACATGTATTTACAATGGCTGCAGTGTCCTGGGGTCATATGATCACCATCTCCAATCTTCCCAGTCATCTTCCAACAAGCGAAGTCAATGGGGGAAGCCAAATTCATTTAACAGCAGTGATTCATTTAATAACCATGGCAAAAAAGGGTCATAAAATCAGATGCGACTCACTTAACAATTGCCTTGCTTATCTACAGAAATTCTGCTTCCAATTGTGACCTGTAAAAGTCTTTAGCAAACCAACATTATCTATCATGTGCAAGACTAGCCATACCCGGACTTTGCTGATTGGATATCTGAAGCATTTGTTGTCTCCAGCTTCACTCAATGTTATGGCATAAAACTGCCCTTTATTTAAGTAAGTCATTGGTCCTTCTCCTTGTTTTTGGCGGAGGGATTTGGTAGCTTCCAAAGTATACCGAAATGTGTTACTGTGAACAAAATAAGAATAAACTTAGAAAATACATTATTAAGAGAGAGTTAAGTAAAGGCCTTTACATTTTAAATTCATACCTTAGAATGGTGCAATAATTCATATAAATATATTTTTAATATTATTCTTAAGATGCAAGTTCAGTCATTACATCTTAAACAACACTATGGTCAGCTAATGTTATTTATCTTAATAAATACACTAATAGAAACATTATAAAGAGGGCTCAGTGGCACAAGTAAAGATGCTGGGCCTGTTGGCTGGAAGGTTGGCAGCCCAAGTTTGAGACCCAAGCACTATATTCATTATTAATTTAATTTTAATTTAATTTAATTTACACATTTATATGCATAAATTTAATTATATAAAATTGATAATATTCATCTCTTTCATTTATTTAAAAAGAAAAGTTCTGCTTTTTAAAAAAATAGATGAACAAGGATATCCTTTGAATTTTTTAAAAGAAAATGTGCTGGAGGCAATACAGCTAATGCTTTTGTAATGGATTCTGTCCCATACATTCCTCCACAGCTCTGTATTCATACAGTAAAAAGTGAATTCCTTAAGGATCTGTACTGAGATTAACATGTTTATAAATGACTTAGAACCTGTGTAACTAATGATGCCAAATTATTTCAGGTGGCCAAATGAAAAGGTGGGGGAGACTTGAGGATATTTTCCAAACTGGGAAATGTGTTTTGATCCAAATTATTGCAATATAATGCACATTTGAGAAAAAAATCCTATCTTCAGATATATGCAGATGATCCCAATAGATCTTGAGGCCCTGATAATGATTTTCATTCAATGAAAATGTCAGCCCAGTGTGACACATGCTATGAGTCATCAGGAATGGGATCAAAAACAAAACCACCAATATTGTAACATCTTTCTAAATATATCTTATGGATAAATTTAGGTTATTGGGTAAACTTCTGTTGCTGCTTCTCAAAAATCAATGTAATACTGGAAAAGGCTGAATACAAAATCATGTGTAGAGTTGCCACTTTTTCAGTTAGAAAAAAGAAGAATACAGATGGTAGAGATTTTTTAAATTCTGCATGGTGTGGAGAATGTGAATAATGAATGCATTTTCCCCTCTTATAGCAATTTAAATTTGATTTAACCTAATTTAGCCAATGAAGATGACTGATAGAATACTCTGGATAAACCTTTTACCCAGTTGGAACCCTTGAAATAATTTTCATGTCTCACAGAATTCCTGCATAAAAATGCTAAAAATATGAAAACTTCACAGAACAATTCACTTCTAACTCATGCATTCCACATTTTAACAATCTCAAAGGGATATTCTCCAGCTATGCAGAAATCCAAATTAGGGCATCTATTAACTCAATGCTTTTTAGTCTGCATCAATGAAAATTCAGTTCCTAAATCACAGAAGATCATTGTTCCAGTTTATTCAAGTATTCCGAGTATCACGTTAGAAGAAAAATTCAGATCATCTTGAACAGGTTTAGAGAAGGGCAATAAAAATAATAAAGGGACTGAAAGCAAAGTAATAAGAAAAGAAATCAAAAGTGCCATGAATACTTAATGAAGACTGAGGGAAATAATACTTTTCAAACATCTGAAGAGATGTCACACAAAAGAAGGCTGAAAGTTATACTTTACCATTCTAGAGGGCAGATTACTGAATTCAGTTTACAGAAAGGAAAGATCCCGCCTGATGGTTTGGAAAAATGTGACCAATTGTTATGGGAAATAGTAAGCACCCCTTCATTAGATATAGAGTATCCAACTTGTAATTACTCAGCATCTGTCAGGGATGATTTACCACCCTAGGCTGTGCTGGAGGTACCATGGAAATCTGGAATTGATGGCTAGAGGTTGTTAAGGATGGACCAAAACATGCTCAGATTAAATCTTATCAAGTTCTATTTCTCAAGAAATACCTGGGTTATATGGAGATATCACTCCTGGTGGTTATTTTTACAAGATCAAGATTCCCTTGCAAGAAGTGATGGATTTTCTCCTGAATTCTCAATTTCTGATTAAATAATAGCTGAAAGCTATAGCCAGGGAGACTTCATCCAGTTTAACTGACGTACCAACTATGAACCTACTAGATCAAATACTATGGAGATAGTTAACTTTTACCCCAATCACTGGACCACACTTTGTGTGTATCTGCCTTTGGAGATGACCTGGAGCTGTTGCTGACACAAAATGCAATACATAGACTGCTAGTCCTAGCAGTCATTGCAGGATCATACCAATTTTAAGGTCACTGTACTAGCTACCAATAGCTTTCTGGACTCAATTCAAAGCCTTGGTTAACATCTATAGAACCCTATTCCATCCCTACCCATCCAGCACAAACATCTAGTGAGGCCTTGCCAAGAGGCCTTCACCATGTGTGGTGCAGGAGGTATAGAGCTAGTTGCCAGCCCTTTTCTGTAATGGCCCTCCATTCTGGAAGTTACTCCCTAAGAAGGTATGTTTGGCTTTGTCCCATCTTGTAGACCAACAGCATCATGATGATTTATTATAACGCCTTTAGTTATAATAAATTCACCAACTCATCATGGGTGACCATTATGTCTAGATATATTAGTGACTGTATTTTTTGTGTTTCTATTTTGTATTTTTGTGTTATTGTGATTTTGTTTTTATAGTTCCTTGCTGACTAGAAGGAACTAAGCTTTAAGATATAGACTTTCTTGCATAATATTATATTCAATTAAAAGAAATAGATCCATCTTATTCTGATGAAGTTACATAATCCATAAAAACTGCTTCCTCGTGTTCCAGTTCTATTTTGCACTGATACTGATGACAGTTCAGATTATTTTCATTGTCTTCTGATTTTTCCCATTCTAGCCTTAGTAATTATAAAGTTTCCTATGAAATACTTCCTGCTTGTATGTGAATCTGGCAATCATGTAGGCGGAACTGATCCTTATCATTTTCTTTTCTAATGGAGTGACAGTATTATTCCATATTAATGCAAGGTAACATCTGTATTACATTCACATGTTACAACAAGATGAAGAGATCACTCTGACAACCATAAATACTGTATCTCTGGCTGTATACAATCTTTACACTGCTGGGCTTCCTTTGGTTATTCAACAAGATATGGAGAAGAATTTTCTAATGCTTATTTTTACTTTGCAATGTGGCACAAATAACATGTATAAAATACAACTCTACTGCATCCCGTTACAAGATACTGTATATTTCTTCTTCTGAATTTCACTAAGAAATATAAAAAATGAAAATGGGCTGGGTATGCTGAATGCAAATTAACGAAGTGCCTTAATGATAAATGGCTAAGCAAAATCAGTGTCCTTGTGCAATATTCTATCCTGAAACCAAACAAAAGCCTTTATCTCGTACATTTTCTCATTGCCAATACTTACTTAGCTGTTTGTTCATAAATATATTCTTCAGGACCCGCAGAACTACTGCGAAATTTCTGAAAGATGGAGGAATAAAATATTTATCAAGTGAAGTTGAACAGAAAGTCATGATTGAATGTAAATTCTACTGATTTCAGCATGATGGGATCCAATCCAATAGATCTAAAACCAGAATCTTTTTTAAAATGTTCATATGAGCTGCAATATTATCAAGATAACTTTAAAAGACACAAGAAGATGCTTGCTATTTGTAGTTTTTATAAACAACTGTATTCAAGTTCCTTTGAATTTCAAAAGTACTTTGAATAATTCTAAAAAAAAAATCCCTCTCAGATGGACTACTGCAATGCACTCCACATGGAGCTTCCCTTGAAAAGCCCCCAGAACTTTTGTCTGGTACAGAATACGGCAGCACAGCCAATTATGTGCACTCCTTGAACAGTGTATGTTACATCATTGCTCTGTGAGTGCATCTGGATTCAATTCACTGGTTATAACATACACTTCATGGCATGAGGCCAGGTTGGCATGAGGGACCACCTTTCTTGATTATGTCTACTCATCCCATTAGGTCTGGAAGAAGATACATACTCTAGGTTCCGTCTGCTAAGGCATGTCACCAGGAAGAGATCATTTTTGTAGTAGTGTTTATCTTTGGAATATAACTTCCCCAGAGATTAGAAATTAGGAGAGAAAGAGTAGCCTGATCCCATTGTATCCTTGTATTCCATCACTATAGTTTTCCATGTGTTGGATGAGCAATTTCTATCAGCTTTTTTACTCCTGGGCCCTAGTGTATTCTCCCTTTTTTGCAAGACTTAATATAACATATTTCAATATTAGCATTTAGTTTCATGATTACTGTCCAAGTTCCATAATAATGAAACATCCCATTGTTTATACTTCAAATAAATTCAGAAAAAGAAGGGAAGTATAAGTTATAGACACTCTTCTAACAATGTTGTATCTCTGTTATTATTCACAAGAAAATGAATCACCCAAAACATATCCAGACCTCTCTATAAAAGAGGTTCTTATGGCTCTAAATCTCAATTATTAAGTGTACATTGTATATTTCATTAAGCCTTCCAGGGCAACTTAAAAAGCAGAATACAAAATTCAAAACAGTCTAAATTAAAATAAGTTAAACTAATAAATGCAATTTTTAAAAAATATCAAAATTAAAAGAGATTAATAAATTAGAAAATAGAACAGAAACATTTCCCTTTGTTATTGAAAGAATAAAAAATGTTAGCAACAAATACAAAAAAAATGCTTGAAACATATTAACAGCATTGAAAAACTATCTCATAATCTTCTGCATTTGGAGAGGGGCTTTGGAAGACATCCTTTAAAGATGGAATTTATCCCACTGGCAATTCAGATTCCTGATTATTCGTGAAGTGTTATACAAGCCATTATTTCAGACCATTGTTAGCTATGTGTACTTACTGGGTGATAAAATGAATGGACTGTCCTGAATTCCATTGGGAAAAATGAAAAACATGTGAACATTGAACAACATTTCTTCTGTGCCCACAATGTCCAGAGTAATAGACATACCTCTGCCCCTCCATCTTTAAAGGTATCGCTATAAGTACTGTCCGGAGTGCTACGCTGATCATCTTTCATATAGGTTGAATGAGGTGTGATGCTGGGCACTTCATAATGCGCATGTTCAAATATGACCCCCCGATGCTCTTCATTTTCTCCCCTGGCATAATGCACTGAAGGAGTCATGTAAACTGGGGTATATTCTTCTGCTTTCACCACCATCACTCCAGTTACAGAAATGGAAGATGGGCTTCCTGATACATTTGCACTGAACTCCCTTTTGGAAGTGTCCAACTGCTCTTGGTTCAAGGAGAGGTTTACTGGCACTGTTTTCAAGACCTGTACTCTATTTTCACCATTGCTGCTCAAGTTACTTTGTGTTTCACTGGTTGAAAGACAGTTTCTAAGGGATAAAAACAGTGAGTAAAAGAAAATGTTGAGAGATGGCAAAAGGATTAATTGCATGCAAATAAATAAACAAATCAAATTATTTAATTAAATATCATTAGCATGAAGTTGATATTTTGGTTGGACTAGAACAGGGAACCCCGTATTTGAATTTGCCTTGAGTCACAAAATTGAGTAATTTTGGGCTAGATGAAAGGAGAAAACTATGAGTGCCAAATCTGAGTTTCTGCGAAGAAAGGTGAACTATAAACAGGACTCCATTCTGCTGTCCTGATGTTTATAGTGCTTTGGATTAATACTGCAAACAGTCCTGGAACATATTGAAGGGCAGTGTAGAAATAACAATAAGTCATCTGAACTGTCTTGTATCAGAACTGCAAAAAAATCCTGCAAACTTTCTTAAAAAGGCAACTGGACTTTTATTATTAGATATTATAGGGAAACATTTCAACTCCTATCCAGGAGTGTTTCTCAATCCCATATGAAAAAGGAAAAATGATAGGGAATATATATATATTTCTCAAAAGGGGCAGGAAACAGTGAAACAGGATACACTGAGTTCTTACCTAATAAGCTAAAACAGAAGGTTAGCAGTAAAGATTGTGAGAGAAGATAGGCTTTTCCTGCAAACGTATTAAAGCCAAATTGTAAATAAGAGAGAATTGAAATCTTGTCTTCCCCCTCTACGGACAGAAGGATTTAATGTTTTTATATATGTGCTTTCTTTTATTCCTCTTGAAAGCCAATTGGTTTCTTTGTCAAGAATTTGGAATTTGCAGTTATGAAGAGAAGGTCCATGGTCTTTAAGATATAAATGAACTGCAGCTGTTTCTGAAAAATTATGGTGTTGAAATCTTTTATATAAAAGTTGTTTGGTCTCCCCAGTGTAAAATTCTAAAAAGACTGCATTACATTGAATGGGATAAATGATATCTGTCTGTTTGTGCTTGGAAATCTTGTCTTTAGGATGTACTGTTTTTTGTTTAAGTGTATTCCTTGTTTTGAATTAAACTCGAAAGTTATGTTTATTGAAAATCCTCCTGAGTTTCTCTGATACTCCAGCAACATATGGAATGGTCACATCACTGCATCTGTTAAGATCTTCTTTTGAAGCAGATGAGGTTAGATCTAACCTTTCCACATCTAATAATAAAAGTCCAGTTACATTTTTAAGAAAGTTTGCAAAATTTGTTTGCAATTTTGCTACAAGACATGACCTGGATTAATGAGAATATACATAGACATCTGAACTGTCATTACTGTAACAATTCCACAAGTAGCCTGCCCACTGTCTACCAGCCCATCATGGAATGTTGTTGTTGCTTTTGCTATGGAAGAAACAGCCAGCAGTGCTCCTTCTAGGGTGCACTTCACTACAGGTAGTCCTCCTCTTATGACCCTTCATTTAGTAACCAATCAAAGTTACAATGGATCTCCCAAAAGATATTTATGACTCAGATTCGAAGTTCCAATAGCAGAGCCTCCCCTAGGATCACATGATTGTATTTTAAGCCCTTGGGAACTGGCCCACATTTATGACTGTTTGCAGTATGCTCTGGTCACATGACCGCAATTTACGGTTTTTTTTAGATAATGGGTTCTTTTATCAACTGTGGCATTTGCTTAATGACTGCCATATTAAATTTATAATTGTGACATTGACTTAATAACTGATACAAAAAAGGCTTAAAATCAGGTGCCTTCACGTGATGACCCATTTATCAACTGGCATGTCTTATGACCGTAGTTCTGGGTTTACTTATGGTTGTTAGTCAAGTACTATCTGTATTAAAAAAAGAGTGCTTCTCAGAACAAGATACTGTGGGTAGAGTGGTCTTGCTGACTGAATGCACCACCCTTATGGCTGAGACAGTGGCAAATATAGTTAAAACTTTTTAAAAATATTAAACAGTTTCTTAAAGTTTAAGAAAATGTTTACAATATTTGGGTTGCTGTCTTCTATAATCATGACACCTCCAGTTTGAGACGTTTTAAAACATGGGTAATTTTACCTTTAGATCTATTTCATGCCTAATTTCCTTAACCCATCAGCTTTTCATGACATTTTTTATAGAAATGGGGAGCGGTGGGGAGAGAAAGAAGAATTTTACCAGCCAACGTGGCCTTTTTGCATTCAGCTGAAATTGAATTTTCCCTCACACATACACAGAGAAACAGAGATGCAGATTAGTCATATTGTACCTTTTGTCCTGTTCTTCTTGATTATCACTCACTTTGTTAATAGGCAACAATCTTCTATCTCTTGGAACCTGAAACATCAGTAGATATAACTTTTGAATTTTGTATTTATTTCTAAGAATATTAAGATCTTCCTAATGATAGTGGTGGGGTTTAGCTAGGATTACTGGCCAGATCTGATTTTCATATCAGTTGTATTTGGGCTTTGGTAGGCTATGGATCACAAGAAAGCAGTCTATAGTTTCAGGGACAAATTACAACTGGCTTAATGTACATAAGTATGTATTTATAGGACTTATATTGCAACCTATCTCATATGACAATTCTAGATGGCTCCATAAAAAACATGGTTAAAAATCAAAAGTACCCTTCCCCCAGATGCGAGACCAATCATCCTCACATCAAGTTCTTGGACTGAGCCTGGAAATGCAACAGGAGTCAGATTTATTTAATAAGATCAGAGTTGCCTGTTGTAAAAATCAATTTTCGGCATTGAATTCCCTACCTTATAATAGTCATATAATAATCCCAGAGCAGCAGCACTGTCCTCATCCCCATTGATGCTCATCATAGCTTTGGTAGCTGCTGTTAAGGGGTTTTCCAGATAAGATTTCCAAGCTTCATCTTCACTTGTGTAAGCTCTTCTGGTATTAAAAGGAGCATCGCTTGGCACTATAGTCACAAGGCGGTTTTTACTGCCATTTAAAAATACAAAAAAAGCACATTACCATATCTAAAATACTTTTCTTTATCAATAGCTTATTTTAATCTAAACAGGATGGGAGAAAAAAAAATCTAATAATTAAAACAAAAAATCCAACAGTTAAAACAATAATTGGTATACTTAGTTATCCCACTGAAACACAGATGTAAACAATTTCTGGTCTTTCTATGATCCATAATTAGAAACACTGATGAGGTGCTCTACAGAACTGGTACTAAGGCTTTTCCAATGCCTAAATTTTATTATAGTTTTGTATAGAAATTCCATTTTGTAACTAAATACTGAATTTTCAATGAGAACCATTTAGTGTAATCATTAGGACAGCCTGTAGTGACCCCCAGATGTCACAGTCTGCAACACTTGTCATGATGATGATAGTAACATCAAACACTTCTGCTGAATATCAAATGGGCGAAATGCTAGGTTATAGCACTGGATTAAAATCAGAAAGGCTAGTACTTACTATTTTGGTAAAACGTTTGACTGGTTATCTTGGACCAGAATAGCAGGGGGGTTTCAATCTCTCAGGTCTTGGCCCAAAACAAAATTTCTTACCTGGCTTTTAGGCCAGTCAAAGTCTCTCAGAATTATTTTGCGAAATACAGTAATATCAAGTGCAAAATGAGATGAGCATATGTTTATTCCTTCGTTGTTGTTCAGCTGTGCACTCATGTCTGACTCTTCGTGACCTCATGGACCACTGCATGCCAGGTCTCCCTGACCTGCACTGCCTCCCAGAGTCCACCCAAACCCACGCTCATCACACTATCTAAATATCTTATCCCCTGCTATCCCCTTCTCCTTTCGCCTTCCATCTTTCCCAGCATCATGGTCTTTTCCAATGAGTCTTCTTTTCGCATTATGTGACCAAAGTATTTGAGCTTCAGCTTTAGTATCTGTCCTTCCAATGACCAATCAGGATTGATTTCCTTGAGGATTAACTGGTTTAATCTCTTTGCAGTCCAAGAGATTCTCAAGAGTCTTCTCCAGCACCACAATTCGAAGGGATCAATTATTTGGCAGTCAGCCATCCTTATGGTTCAACTCACACAGCCATACATTACAAATGAGAAAATCATAGCTTTGATTATATGGACCTTTGTCAGCAAGGTGATATCCCTGCTTATTCTTGTAATAAGAAGCTCATGATCTGTGAGCCCCATTCAGCT